>CM028359.1:49240968-49306712 GCA_016618105.1 Dendrobium huoshanense
GAATATCCTAATATCGTTCGGGACTATCAGGTCAAATTTTGCACATCGAACTGGACGATCCTGCGATTGTCCAGGTTATTTTTTTGCATTGGAATTAAGTTTTTAGGGTTTTCTAAAGCCCTCGTTTTTAGCACATTGTACAGGACGATCCTGCGATCGTTCTTGATGATATTTGGTGCCAAAATTGAGTTTTTAAGACTTTCTAAAGCCCTCTTTTTAAGCGCATCATATGGGACGATCCCGTGATTATCCTGAATGATAATATCAATTTGGTGTATTTAAGAGCCTTTTTGAGGCTCTTCTATTTAAGCATTATCAAAGACTTTGAAAGCGTCTTTAGCAACCATTGAGGCTTTATTTCTTCTGGAGAAAACTTGAAGAGAGAGTGTGAAAGAGAGAGAGAAAATGGTGGAGTTTGAGAGAGGAAGACGATCCTTGGAGGGGGTTTCAAGGGAGTATAGAGGGGGTTTCACATGGTTGCTCCTACAAGCTTGTGCCTTAGTACGATCGAATCCAAGGCTCATCTTGAGGGAAGTTTTAGGAAGAAGAAGATCTCTTTGGTGTCAAAGAACCTGGCTACTCCGCCATGCTAGGGAAGGTGGAAGTGATTTTGTAAGGGCTTCTCTACCTAGTTGTGAGGGCTAAAGAACAGACACTGAGTTTAGTGGATATTTGGAGGGTGCCTCCGAGGAGTGGTTGTAGGTCAAGATTTGACCGAACCACTATAAATATGGTGTGTTCTTTCCTTTATTATTTTAACACTTTTATTTTCTTTGTGATAAATTTTTATTTGGTTTGAATTTGTGTTTTGATTGAAATAATTTTAAAATACAAATTCACCACCCCTCTTGGTGTGTTCTTTCCTTTATTATTTCTGCTTTTAATTTCTGCACTTTGATTTTCTTTGTGATAAATTTTGATTTGGTTTGAGTTTGTATTTTGATTGAAAGATTTTTAAAATATCAATTTAACACCCCCCCCCCCCCTCTTAGTTAGCCTTGGGCTAGTTCATAAGGGCTTATCATCCCTAACACACTTTCAAGTGGTATCAGACCGGGATTCATAAAATCTAGTTTTTGAAAACTTTTGAATTTCGATCCATAGTTAATTTTTGTAATCGTAATATTACAAAAGTATATTCAATCACCTGATCACCTTTATTTAAAAATATTACTTTTGATTTTTAGAAAATTTGCATGTCAACTTTCCTACAATCAATTTATTACTGAATGTGGTAAATAATTTTAACTGGTTATTCTGTACCGTCACATGTTAAAGATGGAATTAAAACTAATAATCCTTTTAATCAATAGAGTATGGAAGAACAAATAAATGCTCAATTGAATGCTAAATCTGTAAAATATTTTTTCTGTGCTTTAAATTTTGAAGATTATATGTTTGTATCCATGTATACTACTGGAAAGAAAATTTAGGATAAATTATACACTATATTTGAAGGCATTAGTGAAATCAAGCAACCAGGTTAAATACTTTAATGCATGATTATGAGTTATTTTGCATTAAATCTTATGAGACGATCTTAGACATATATATTAGGTTTATTCAAATTATGATATCATTACATATTTTAAGTAAAGAATTTTCAAACTTTAAAAAAGACAATAAAATTTTAAGTTATCTATTTGATAAGCTTGATGAAGAAGTTGTTGCTAATTGTGAATCAAAAATTTTGAATGAATATTTTATAGATAATTTGATTGGCTCACTCATTGCCCACGAGCAAAGTTTGGACCAAAGACTTTTGGATGCATAATAGACGATAATGCTAAATGCTGAAAATATTGAGAAAAATAGCTTAGTTGGTGACGAAAGCGATGACTTATCAAGAATATTAAAAAGCTCACCAAAGCATAAGCGTCAACAAAAGTGGAATAAAGGTAAAAATGGTAAGAATGTTAAGATTTCTTCTAACGTTATTTATTTTGGATGTAGGAAGCCTGGATATATGAAAAAGCAGTGCCCTAATTTGAGAACTCTTCTTACAAAAGAAAAGGGTAAAGCTAAGCAAATTAAAAAAAGGACAAATATTGAAAAGCAAAAAACATCTCCTGGATAGACCATTCTTCTAAATCATCTAAGTAGGAGCAAGATGATGTTTAAACCCTTATTTGTGTGTTTATTTGTTTGTGTATGCTTTTTTTGTTTTATTTTTTCTTTAATTTTATGTATTTTCTTTAGGTTTATTCTTTTTCATTCTATCTTTACTTTAAAATTTTAAACTTATTTTTCATTTTCTTTTTGTGAAATTCTCTCTGATCAACACATACATTCACTTTTCTAAAAATGAAAAACCTACCTCCTCTTTTTCTTGAATTCTTATGTAAGTTGTGGTTGACTTCTCTAAAAACAGTCAAA
The DNA here is from genome assembly GCA_016618105.1 of Dendrobium huoshanense. Classification (NCBI taxonomy): domain Eukaryota; kingdom Viridiplantae; phylum Streptophyta; class Magnoliopsida; order Asparagales; family Orchidaceae; genus Dendrobium; species Dendrobium huoshanense. The sequence goes on from CM028359.1 coordinate 49,243,345, forward strand.
GGAATGAAACTCATGATTTTGTCTCTCTATCTCTTTTCTTAAAGAGGTTATTTTATTTTTTTATTCAAAATCATCATCATATTATAAATTAGATTTTAAAACTGATCCTTTTCATATCTCTATATTTTATTTATCGCATAGGAATCTTTTGCAAGTTGTTGAATCTATCTCATAATTTTATTAATCAAGTAGTTCATTTTGTCAATGGAATAGATTTACTTTTGTTTTTTTTTTATTTCAGAAATGTAGCATATTAAAAAAAAAGTGGCCAATAAAGTCAAATCAAAAGATGCGCAATGATGTTAAAATTGAGAAAGATACACAAAGTGTATCAAAAATTAAAAGATGCACAAAGTGCACTAAAAAATTGATAAGAGGCATAAAATGAGCTCACAAAAAGTAATGCTTATCTTTCTTGTACTTCTTAAAACTTAAAAAAATACTTGATATTTTTGATACTTGAGCTAAAAAATCATGATTCCTGATTTATCACTTTTTTCATTAATCTTCTATTAGATATATTTTATGAAAAGAGTTTTGAAAAAATTAGTTTTTTTTTCTAATTTGTTCCTTGATTTAGATATTGAATTAAAAAGTTTTTGATCTTTTAAAAGAACTTGAACTTGGATTAACAATTTTTGAATTTCTAACATTTCTGGGTTATACGTTGTCAATACATTTCTTACTGAGTTTTTGAATAAAATCAAGAGGTAACTTTTTCATTTTAAGAATATTTGATTTTTTTCACTAGATCAGGAATTATTTTATTTTTTAATCATTTTTATTATTCTGATTGGTTGTGTCTCTCCTCTTTTTGATAATGTCAAAAGGGGAGAATGTACTATTGTATTTGTATCCTTTTAAAAACAAATAAAAATAACAAAAAATTTATCTTTTTCTACTTTTTAATTTTAATTCTAGTGAGGGGGGATATTATGAGAAAATATTTTAAATTATAAAAATTCAAACAGTATTATTTGTCATCATCAAAAGGAGGAGATTATTACAATTCAAGCTTATGAGTTTATGTTTTTGATGATAACAAATATTATGGCTCACTTTCTGTTGTCTACTTCTATTTATAATTTTTTTTTGTATACTAACTAGTCAGGATTGCGATGCACCATTCAAGACTCAAGTTTTGGTAGAACATGTTTTATTTATAATATTCATTGATGTATTTTTAATTTCTTGAGTCAAGTCCTGTAAGGGAGTATGCTTGCTTGGTGACCATGTACACACACTTTCAGGGGAGTGAGATCTAGTCAAATCTAGAAGATCAAGTTTTGAACTAATCGTATTGGATGATCCTTTATGATCTTGTAAAATGGTCGCCAATGCTAATTTAGGCAAGATTTTAAGATTTATTTTTTGTTCTAATCATCCCGGATGATCTTGATCGTCCAGGACGATCAATACAAATCATGCCTAAATTGATCCTGTGATTAAGGAATTAATTATGATTAAATTTTTTAATCTAATCATCCTGGATGATCTATATATCGTATAGGACAATGTTTGCCGACATACTTGATTTTCCTAAATCATCCAAGTCGAAATATCATAATTTTTTTCTAATCATCCTGGACGATCCACAATATCATTCTAAATGATCTATACAATTTTATACTGATCGTCCTGGAGTATCCTAATATCATCCGGGACTATCAGGTCAAATTCTACACATCGTACTAGATGATCCTACAATCGTCCAAGATGACTTTTGGAGCTAGAATTGAGTTTTTAGGGTTTTCTGAAGCCCTCTTTTAGCGCATCATATGGGATGATCCTGCGATCATCCTAGATGATATTTGGCATCGAACTTAAGTTTTTAGGATTTTTTGAAGCCCTCTTTTTAAGCGCATCGTACAGGATAATCTCGTGATCGTCCAGGACAAAAATGTCAGTTTGGTGCATTTAAGAGCCTTTTTGGAGCTCTTCCATTTAAGCTTTGTCAAAGACTTTGAAAGCATTTTTGGTTGCCATTGAGACTTCGTTTCTTTTGGAGAAAACTTGAAAAGAGAGCTTGAAATAAAGAGAGGAAAGGGTGGAGTTTGAGAGAGGGAGAAGATCCTTAGAGGGGATTTCAAGGGAATGTGGAGGGGGTTTCACACGGTTGCTCTGGCAAGCTTGTGTCTTAGTACCATCGAATTCAAGGCTTAATTGAGGGAAGTTTTTGGAAGAAGAAGATCTCTTTGGTTTCAAAGGACCCATCTACTCCGCCGCACCGAGGATGGTGGATGTGATTTTAGAAGGGCTTCTCCACCTAGCTTTGGGAGCTAAAGGAGAGACATTGAGTTTAGTGCAATACTCAGAGGGTGCCTCCGAGAAGTGGACGTAGGTCAAGGTTTGACCGAACCACTATAAATCTGGTGTGTTATTTCCTTTATTATTTTCGCATTTAATTTTTGCACTTTGATTTTTTTTGTGATGAATTTTGGTTTTGTTTTAGTTTGTGTTTTTATTGAAAGATTTTTAAAATACCAATTCACCCCCCCTCTTAATTAGACTTGGGCTAGTTCATAAGGACTTAACATCCCAAACAAACTTTCATCTATACGAGCCTTAATCAACTCGATGTGAGAGAGGTCAGCTTCTAAATTTTAAGGGAAGGAGAGGTAGACATCATCATAATCTCGGGTCGGCACTCTACTAATTGGCTCTCCAATGCTAGCATATTTTTAATTTTTGCTTCTAACTTCTATTTGTACTCTCTGTGTAGATATTTTACATTCCCAAACTCAGTATTTCACTCATCCAGCATTATGTTAAGTTAGAACTTCACATCCACCTTCTGAATAATCTACAATAGACATATGATTATGAATATCTAAGTGAAAAAAAAAAAAGATGATTAAGATAACTAACCTCCAACCTGATCGTTGCCCCCTCCTGACTGATGCCCACTCCTGCCTAACCAGCTTCCCATGACAAATGACATATCTGGGATTCGAACCTACTCCTCTTGCAAACCAACCCCTTCTCTACAATCCCAAGGATATAAAGCACAAAAAAAAAATTCAAAAATTCAAACAAGATTGAATAACCGCTGCCCGAGTCTATACATCTTTATTAAGTATTAAATAATGAACCTGGCCTGACACTCCCTTAAAAAAAAAATCATTGAGTTCATTATAATAGAGATAGTCTTGCACAAAAATTTGGCCAAGAGGACACTGTACACCCTAAAAATCTCGAGTATCTTAGGGGCTAGAGGGAACCCCACTTTGGCATGTAACTTCATCTTGTATATTGTAATAAACCAACTTATAGGATCTCATGCTCGGTCATATCATTTAGGAGCAACCACCACTAAGTTTTTACATAGATTTTTTTTTTTTTTTTGCAAATGATAATCAATCCATTTGAAGTAATGGATTATTCAACATCATTAATCAATGTGGAATTTGTACTCTCATCAACATGTAAGTTCATAAGAAATTATGTGATCTAACAAGAGAAAGAAAATTAATAAGAAAAATTGCTCTTACCTTTGTAGTCAAAGGAACCCACATTAGCTCAACCACTTCACTAACAAGATGTAAAACTTCTGACATGTTTGACGGCTTACTATAAAAAGATAATACTTTAAATTTAATCTAATATAAGGCAAGGATGAGAAGGGGAGAAGAAAGGAGAAATAGTATACCTAATGGATTCTCTGGGTTCTTCAAAACTCGTCTCCTATCAAGCAAATCAAAACCACTTCTTTGACCCCTAGTCAAGGCACTTACACCTCTGGTTGACACCATTATCTTTGACCGGGGAAGAATTAGAGCCTACGTAAGAGTACCAGGTCTTAATCGACATCACCACCGTTATGTAAACTCTTGCCAGATAATGTTTCCCCCATCAGGAAAGAACTGGAGCATGCATAAGAGTATCACAACTTGATCACTACCACCACCAGTATTTAAACTCTTGTTGGACATTTTTTCCCCATTGATGGAAAATTGGAGCCTGCGTAATAGTACCGAGTATTAATCACCGCCGCCGCCAGTATTTAAACTCTTATCAGATAGCTTCCCACCACCAAGGGAGAACTGCAGCCGACATAAAAGTATCTATTTTTAATCGCCACAACCTTCGGTATTTAAACTCTTATCCAAAAAAATTTCCCCACCGGGGAAGTACTAGAGCTTGTGTAAGAGTACAAGACCTTCATCTACGTTATTGGTCTTCATTGTCCCTAAAAGCTTTTAACATTTGTGCTCTCTCCCTAATCCCTAAGTGGGGTACTTACAGATTTTTGAATGGGGTTGAAGAAAAAAAATTTCTAATTTTTTTAAAATTTTTTGGGCTAATAAATACAATTTTTCTATTTTTTTAATAGTTAAATAAGGGAATATTAAATTAATTTTCAAATTTTAAATTAAATAATGGTACCACATCAAGCCTAATTTTGAAAATTTAAATTAAATAATGGTACCACCTCAAGAAGCTGCACAGTTGCCACCTCCACAAAAAATGAATGATAAAGGGCGCATTACGCACACACTAGGTGAGCGCGATCGTCGCCGCTGGCAAGAGGCGTCCAACCAGTTTGATCATCAATCCGATTGAGAAGCTTTTGGGGTTCCGAGGATTTTTTGTTGACATTTCAAACTTATTTGTGACATTTTTAAGGCCCAAAGGAGCCTCCTACGGTCAGTTTTGAGCCATTTCAAAAGTTGTGTAGAAAACTTTTTTGATATTTTGTTCTCTGATCATCACATCAACTTTATGGAATGTTAAAATTATAATAAAGGGTTTTTTCCTCGGTTCACGCTCCCGAGGGGAAGTCCATGTTAACATATAGAGAGTGGTCGTGCCAGCAATTATTCAAAAAATATAACTTTATATTCCAACAATTTGAAAGACATCAACGTATATTATTTAATTCCGCAAGCTGCAAACAGGGGCTGATTCAACTTCTTTTTTCAGGGTGGGCAAAAAAAAAATTTTTTGTGAGGGATGAACAAAAATGCTTAGAATTGATTAAATGAGGGCAAAAAAATTTTTTAAGATGAGGCAAAATACCCAAAATATTCCAAAATATCCCTCTAAAATTTAAAAAAAAAAAATTTGAATGCCCCCCCTCAACTCAATGGGGATCCGCCCATGGCTGCAACATCTAAAAATAGGGTGTAAATTGTCTTGATTGGCACAAATCTTGAGGCATGTCAAATTGAAAACTTTTGGAATTAAATTTGGGACAATCCGAACACTAATTTTAACAAATTATATTCAATTGAACATCTCAAGGAGACGAACCCAGCAACATCAAAATTGACCTGATCTGAGCCCAAATGACTCCAAATTAAGGGACTAAAACATATTTAAAAGATTCAAAACATGAATTGGATGACCAAATAATATTTAAATATTGCATGATTATAATCAAATCGAGTACGTACGATCATTAAGGCACATATATGCTTAAAAAATGTTTTATAATCCAAGTACGCGACAACAAACAGAGCACTCTAAATCTTTTTTTTTTTGGGGACATTTAGGCCATTTAAGGCAAACTCACACACACAACGCATACACAGGGACTCGAACCTTGGACCTTTTAGTTTGAAGCCTAAGCTCTCAACCAATAGGCCAAGGGGAGTTGTGTCTCTAAATCTACCCTAAACATAAAGAGACTTGGGACACATCTACATTTGTCGGATGCATCGCATTTCCAATTTGAAAAAAAAAAAAAGAGCATCTGGGCATGTGAAACTAGTCCATATTTCGTAAATTTCAAATTAAAATAAGGTTTAATAAATAAAGTTAAAATAAGTAAAAAAAATTATCATTTATATCTTAAATTTTATTCTTTCTTTTGCCCACAATTATACTTTATATATGAAAAATAAGAAAACTTTTTATTCACCTGTTTACATCCTTAACTAACATTAATTTTTTCTTCCTTATAATACTTTATTTTTTATGATCTATAAAATAATAAAATATAATGTTGTTTTAAATGGGTTAATTTTTAGAGAGGAGCCCGTCAATAATGACATTTAGTAAAGGAATAAGATTTAGTTAAAATTTTAAGAAAGATCAAATATGGCTCATAATTCGACGCATTTTAAAATGCGTGAAAGCTTTAAGGGCATTAATAAAGCTAGAGAGAGAAAATGAAATGAGAGGGAGAGAGGAAGAGTGGGCGGGAAGAGAGAGAGTATGGATGGGAAGAGAGAGAGTGGAATGCATGTGGGGCTTTATTAAATAATTAATTATTATTTTAATTATTATATAAAAAATAATTAAATATTTTAAAATATTTAAAATAATGATTAAATATTTAGTAATTACTTAAAATATATTTTAACTAATATTTTATATTAAATAAATATTTTAAATTAATTTTTTATATAAAAATAAAAAATATTTTTATTATATTTTTTATTTAAATATAATATAATTATTTATACTTCATAATTATTTTGTTTAAGAAAATATTTAAAAGAATTTAAAGTTGTTTTCATTTTTAAAAATCTAATTTATTAGAAGATAAATAACTAAATTTAATAAATTTGTTAAAAGGTAAATAATTAATTAAATAATTTTAAATTCTTATAAATATTATACTTAAACATAAAAAACATAATTACATTTAAATAATTAAATATATATATTATTTATGTAATATTATAAATAACTGAAAATTATATTAAATAGTAATCTTAAAAAAAAATGTTCTATAGAAAAAATAAAAAAAATATCAAATATATTTAAATACAGTATTTTAAAATTTTATATGTTTAATCTTTTCATGAAAAATTTTAGCCAAAAAAAATTAAACATATAAACCATTACTTAATATTTAAAAATAATATATAAATTTTATATAGATGAGAGAGGCAGTGAAACTTTTATATCTCTCCACCTTTTTCAGATTACATGAAAAAGAATGGCATATTCTGAATGCGCCCATTATTTTAGTGAATTTATTTTTTTTTAATTCTTAACTAAATTTGCTCATTTTGTTAATAGTCATTATTAACATGATCCTCTCTAAAAATTAGCCTTTTAAATATGTGTGAGTAAATTCATATCGTATATTTAAAAAAAAAAAAAAGTGTTGTGAGTTCATGCTCATATCATATCAATGCATCCTACGGCAAGAGCTCTTTTCCAATAAAAAAATAATCCATGTTTATCTATATACGGCACCAACCTCGATGTATTTTGAATTAAAAACTTTAAAAATTACAGTCAAGACCAATGAATGGTTCAATGAAGAAGAAAAAAAAAATTGTGATCCCATCCAACTTCAAACTAGCCCAAAATCATACAGTGAAAGTATACTTGAATACTTTGACACAAAAAAAAAAAAAATAATCTATGAAACTATTGTTTCTAGAGAGAAGCTCCCATTTTCTAGCGCTAGAAACTACTATTTTTTTTCAAATTTCATCTTCCCGCTTTAGTTGGCGGATCTTCCGCACATGGCAGAGATCCATCGGCGGCCAATTCTGATCGCCAGAATCCCGTGGATCAAACTCATGGTTCTTGTAATGGTGAATTGTAATCTGGTCATAAGATAATTGTCAAGGAAGGCCCTTTAGTGATCAAAGAACCTGTAACTGACTGTGCTAAGGTGATTTCTCCAATTATCGATAAAGGTAAACAAGTAGATGATGTTTTGACGTTCAAGACTCCTCGTGCAAATGGTAATATCTCTTTGTTGAGAAGATCGAATGACTTTGAAGCATCGTCTTCATCGGATATGATGCTTCTTGTCAAAAGATTTGGTACTGCGAATAGTAAGGAAAATTCTGCTGATGTGAAGGTTGTGAATGATATATCGGGTGTTTGTGAGAAGGTTCAAGGAGAAATTTGTGGATGAAATAAAGGTAGAGAGGGCATAACATCTGGTAATCCTTGGACAAGGCGTCCTAACATTAAAATTAATTTTACTAAAGATGATTCAATTTTTTCAGAGGATGGCTTGGCTGTAAAACTGCATGGACCAAATGTCAAAATCAATTCTAAAAGTACAATTTTCTGAAGTAGTGAAGGTGTTTGGTAAAAATATCCCAGTTCAGACGATTCCAACTGAGTTACATAGGCAATGGATGTAGTTATGTAAGTTCCATCTAACTATTATTGGGGTTAGGATGGTTGTTATGCTCCTTTTTTTATTATGAATCTATGAAAAATGTATTATCAGGAGGTCGGTGGTTTATGAGTGGGCATATAGTGGGTATAGATAAATGGACTCCATATTTTTCTACTACTTCATTGAAGGGGTTGACATCTCCTATTTGGGTGAGGATGTCGTATTTACCACTTCAATGTTGGAATAAGATAAATGTAGCGAGAATTACTTCTTTAGTTGGATTACCTCTTTTGTTAGTAGTAATATATTCCATTGGGGAATAAGAGATTAAGCAAGGGTTTGTGTTCATGTTGCAATAGATAAGAAACTCCCTTTGGGTGTTTGGGTGGAAGGCAAGGAAGGCCGATTTTTTCAAAAACTAGAATATGAGGAAATTTGCACATTTTGTTTCAGATGTGGAAAAATTGGTCATTTGATTAATAGTTGTACTGAGGAGAAAAACTTTGTTTCTAATGAATGTCTGGGGAATTCAACTTCAACAAATGTTTATGATGAGAAATATGAGCAAATGGATCTTCGTATGGTCCTTGGATACATGTTAACTATGGAAGAAGGAGAAATTTTTCAAATAATTTCAGAGGTATTCATAAAAAAGGTGTTCCCACAAAGTTGCTCCTATTTATTTCAAGAAATTTATGCAAAAATATATCACTTGAACGAGATTGGAAATGAAGAGAAGTGTTGTGAATTGCTATGATGCTTTGTCGATGATTAATGAAGAAGAACAAATAGTTACAGAGAAAGGTGATGATAATGTGGTAAAAGATTTGAAGTGTGTTTACAAGGCTTGTGGTAATTCAAAAGATCAAATGATGAAGACTTCTATCCAAGCTATTATTGGTAAGGAATCTATGTCTTTACCAATAGATGTTAATATGTTTAATTTATTGGATACATAAAATGCTGAAGAGAGTATGAAGACTATGGTGGAGCTTGTTGATTCTACTAGTAATGATCGAGAAGATGGAGAATTGATAAATTAAGGGGAAAGATGTGTTGATTCACCTAATAAGTTGGAGGGAGTCACTTCGGGTGTGGTCAAGTTCAAATTACAATAGGAGCTGAAATTGCTTAGTAATGTTAATTTAATTTCTCATAGTAGAAAAGGTGACTTGGTGAAGAAAAAGGTAAGTGGGGCTAATCCCACTTTCAACCTTAAATGACTTCCATTATTTTTTGGAATTGTAGAGGTGCTAAAAAAAGTGAAGGCTCTCGGTATTTGAAGGAGATTGTGAAATATTATGATTTTTTTTTTGTCTTGGTTGAAACAAAAATTTCTTCAATGGATATGTTTGAATTCAAGAAATTTATTGGTAATAAGTGTGATTTTTTCCTCTTTCCTGTGGAAGGTTTATCTGATGGTATTATGGTTTGCTGGAGGATGGATATTGCTTCCTTTTTAGTTTTAGAAGCATCTTCTCAAATAGTAGTGGATGAACTTAACATTGCCAATAATGGTGTGTGGTTGGTAGCCACAGTTTATGGGAGTAGGGATTGCTACAAGAGAAGAAGTTTGTGAAGTAGCTTGGAGGCACAATTAGGTAGACAAATTCCTTTTATTATAGGAGGAGACTTCTATTATATTTTATTTCAAGATGATAAAAGAGGAGGTAACAAGTTTGTCCTTTCCCAAGGGCCTCAAGATATGCATTATTTTATGAGAAATTATGATTTTCATGAGGTTGGAATAGTTGCTCCTAAATGCACTTGATGTAACAATAAATGTGGTGGAGCTAGAATCTTAGAAAGATTGGATCGGTGTATCATTAACTCTACTGCATTAAAATATTTGAAATTGACGATTGTTAAGCATTTGGCTAGAGTGGCTTCAGGCCAGTCCTATTATGTTAAAATTATTCTCTTCTAGTTTTTGAGAAGAACAGTGATGGTTGAAGATGTTTGGGCAACATATCCTGCTTCTTATTCAATTATTTTTCACTCTTGGAAAAATGCTATTGAGAGAGATGTTGTGGATATTATGAATAAAAAGTTTAAAATAGCATTAAAGCTTTATTCTTTGAGGTAAAGCTAAACACAAAAACTAATATGATTTGAGGGAAAACCTTAAAGCAGAGATTCTGGATCTACAAGAAAAAGAAGCCAGTTTTGGTGGACTTTTAGATCAGAGGTTGTTTTTTATTAAAATCAAAGGTTAATGAACTCAATTCTACACTTGGCCATCTTGGCACGTGGTGGAGACAGAGAGCAAAAATTCAATGGATGGAGAAAGGTGACTCTAATTCTAAGTTTTTTCATGCATATGCAACGGGTGGGAGAAATGGAAATTAGATTAATCAAGTGAAAGATAGTAATGGGTCATTGATTGAAGACAAAGGAAGGATGGAAGAAATTTTCTATGATTTCTTTAAAGATAAATGGAGGGAACGAAAATGTATTTTAACAGGTTGGCCTTCTCCTTTGACCAAGCTAGATTATGGTTATAAAATGTTGCTAGAGAAAGATTTCTTAAAATATGAAATGGAGATTGTTGTTAAATGGTTGGAGGCTAATAAGTCACCAGGTAATGATGGGATAACTTATTCCTTCATTACAATTTATTGTCCTTTTATTAAAAATGATGTTTGGATGGTTATTAGTTCTTTTTCACTTATGGTAATTTGTGTCCTGAGTGGAAGGAAACTAATGTAGTGTTGATTCCAAAGGTGAAAGATCCTTTGACACCTCTAATTATCATCCTATAAGCCTCTGTAAATCAATTTATAAGATTGTGGTAAGGATGTTATTAAATAGTATGAATTATTTGTTCACAAAGATCAATTCAAAACTTCAATATGCATTTGTGAAAGGTCGATCTATGTCTGGTCAGATTTTAATTGCACAAGAATTATTCAATAAATTTAGATATTCAAAATCGAAGAAGGGGTTGATGGCAATCAAAATTGATATGGAGCAAGCATATGATAACATGGGATGATCTACTCTTAATCTAGTGTTTGATAGTTTTAGATTTCCAAGGAAGTTCTCAAATCTTATTATGGAGTGTTTTGTGAATAAAAAATTCTCTATTATGGTCAATGGTATTAATTCAAAATGGATTGAGGCAAGAAGTGGATTTAGGCATTGGTGTCCTTTAACCCCTTACCTTTTTATTATGTGCTCACAATTGTTAATAGATGTGTTTGCCAAAGAGAAAGGAATATTGGTATTAAGGTGGCTCCAAATGCCCCTAAGATCTCTCATTTAATGTATGCTGATGATATAGTTATTTTGTTTTGAAGCAAATTATAAGAGCATGAAGAAAGTGGAAAAAATTCTCAATGATTACTACAAGTATACTGGACAAAAGATTAATATGCTTAAATCTTCTATTATATTTGGGAAGTCGATTAAGAGAAGAAAAGGGAGAACTCTTTCAAAGAATATGGGTTCCAAGGTGGTGAGTGAAATGGACTATTTAGGAGTTAAGATTGTGTTGAGAAGACAGGTTTATTCAGATTTTCAAAATCTAATAGAAAAAGCTTCTAATATATTAAATATTTGGGGAAATAGGTTAATTTTGCTTGCCGGAAAGTTACTACTTTTTAACTCAATTTTTCTTTCTCTTCCTATCTTTTTATCAACACATTTATTAGTTCCTTTGGGAGATTTCAATGACTTTGATAAAATGTGTAGGTGTTTTTTATGGCATAAGAATGATGGTAATTATGGTCTTCATTATATTGCTTGGGACATTTTGTGTAAGCTGAAGAGGAAAGGTGGTTGTGGTTTGCAATCGGTTGTGGAGAAAATAAGCCCTTTAAGGGCTAAATTTGCTTGGAACTTTATTTCAAATCCAAATTCCCTTCTTAAGAGAACCTTGGTTTCTATGCATGGTTGTGATGTGTGGAAAGCTTAAAGTAAGAGTTATTTTTCATCCACGTGGAAGATTATTTTGAATGGAGCAAAGTTTCTTCATCCTATTGTTAGATGGAAGGTATCTACTAGTGTATATGCTAATACGATTAAAGATACATTGATTTTGGATAAATGTATAGAGAAATGGCCTACTTTTATAGCAAATTTATCTCAAGAAATATAATATCTTTTGGGCTTTATCAATAATGGAGAGTGGAATGTATGTAAATTGAAGAAATTTTTTTGGAATCATTTGGTGGAGATTATTCTATATGTATCTTTTCATTCATATGTACAAAAAGATTAGTTGGAGCTGTTATTCAAGTGTTCGGGCAAATCCATTTCAGTTTTAGCTTTGGATGGACTATATGAAGACATCAGTAAAGATAACTATTGGAGTTGGATGAAGAAATTGCAATTAAAGCCTCGCATTTAGTTGTTTTGGTGGCGTTTAAATATGAATGATATCCCCTCAAATTTTATCCTTTGCTACAGGAGGTTAGCTGAATTCGATGGATTCCCAAGAGGCTATGCAGCTGCTGAAGATTCATAACATGTAGCAATTAAATGTGATGAGCTTCATCAAGTGTTTCCTTGTCTTGCTAAATGGGGATTTTTTATTCCTGGTTTTACTTCACTTGCAAATTGTACACATTACTTGCAGCAAAGTGCAAAGTCTAATCCTTTTTTTGGGAATATGTATTATTCAGTGGTATTTTTTGTTGGAAAAGTAGTAATAATATTGTGCATGTTAGATTTGATGAGAGTTCTGCTTACATTGCAGAAAATTATGTTAGTAATGTTGTTGCTTCTTTTCATTCAGATTTTATTTGGGAGAATTGAGATGCTAAACAGCTGAGTCAGCTGTAGCCTGTATCTACCATCTTGTCGTCCTCCGCCTCCTAGATGGATCAAGGTTAATGTGAATGCTTCATTGATATGTACAAACAAAGATGGTATAGGTGGCATTTTTAGAGATTGTAAAGGAATATTCTTATGTGCTTTTGGATTCAATTGTCTTCATTGGGATTGCTCACAAGTTGAGCTTTTATCAATTCTTTCTTTTAAAATATTTTTTCAAGATTGTATGTTTGATGCTAAAGGTTTTGTCATAAAATGTGATAACTATAATGTTATCAAATTCTTTCAGAATTTATCAAGTAAGGTGAATGTTATAGAGGAAATTCTAAATTCTAAGGATTTAGCTTTTCTTAGTAATTTCAAGCAAGTGTTATTTTTTTTTTTCAAATAAAAAATATAATAAGTTAGCTGATTTATGTGCTAACTTAGCTCTTTTTTAATTTTTTTTTTTTTTGAGATGATATTAGTTCTAGTAAAATTCCTCCTTCCTTTGTGTCCTTGTTAAAAGAGGAATTTCATTGTAATTAGTTGTTTTTTAATAAATTGCTTTATGCATTCTCTTTAAAAATAAAAAATAAAAATGCTTTGACATAAATTAAAGGACCAAATAACCTTTAAATCTTATGCAGTTATAGTCAAAATGAATATCTCAATAGAATAAATCAACAATTCTAAAATCCCAATTTTAGATCAATAAGAACTTAAATATGAAACGAATGGTCTATAATCAATAAAATAACCACCAAATGTTCTAAAAATTTTATTAGATTTATCAAAACACCACTCAAGAAACCTATAACACATAGATGGCGAGATTGGATAGGTTAATTTAGAGAGAACTAAAATATCTATAAATTTTTATCCAATCTAATGTCAATGTCATAGCAACTTCCATCATGAAACTATCATTATATACCAATTGTCAACCCCGAATGTCCAGCCATACTTTCCAGACCACCATTACCCAACTTCTATCATCAAACCACTATCACTTGAGTGTCATCATCACCCTCCACAAATTCTCAAATAATACTTATTACTATTACTTAAGATCCATTAATGTTAGTATTTAGAGACCAAACTAATGCTTGTTGTTACATAAACTATTAAATTCACAATAGATACAATCAGCTACCACTAATTTCTGAACTTCATTTACCTTTTCTTTTATTCAATAAAAATGGAGATGGGAGAAAATTCAAAGAACAAGATAAGAGGCTACTAATCTAGCTAAAAGAACTTTGGAAAATAGTTGAGCGCCATGCTAAACTCGCTGAAAGCAGCTTCGAATTGGTTAATGAAAATAGAAACGACCAATATATCTCTAACAATTCAAGAGAGAATAACAATTTTAACAAAGCTATTCGCCCGTCTCTTCAAGACTTCAAAAGTAGAGTGATCCTTCTCAACACCACTATCCAAATAGCGATCAATCTGAAGTAGCCTCCTTTAACGGAATTTTTATTGCGTCCTCCCACCTGACGTAGAGATACGTCCTCCCACTCCTAAAAAACTCAGTTTTTGCTAGCTATTATTTGGTATTAACGTAGAATATCATCATGTGAAGACAAATACCAAGTTATACCGAGCTATACCGAGCAATACCGAGCTATACCGAGCTATACCGAGCAATACCAAATTTTTCAATGAAAAACTAGGTATTTTTTTGTATTGCTCGGTATAGCTCGGTATTGCTCGGTATAGCTCGGTATAACTTGGTATTTGTCTTCACATGATGATATTCTTCGTTAATATCAAATAATAGCTAGCAATACCGAGCAAAAACTGAGTTTTTTAGGGATGGGAGGACGTATCTCTACGTCAGGTGGGAGGACGCAATAAAAATTCCCTTTAACGCGCGTCGTTTCATTTGTGTGTTGGCACGTGTAAAAGAAATATTGCTATAATAAAAGCCCTTCAAAGTGAAGCGTAAATTTGACATAAAAATGAAAATTTGAAGGCAAGGGGTTGAAGGTAAATTAAGCGTGCAACAGTACTTCAATTTTTGTTTTGAATTACTTCCAACTCAAACCTGCACAAAATATGCAGAACATTAACAAATAAATCAACACATACCAAAAAATATAAGTACAAAATATTATGAGATAACATAAGAGAGAGCTGACGATAAGACGTATATGACATCATACTAAATTAGCAATTCTATCTTAAAACAAGTCGGCTTTCTAAAATTTTAACTTCATCGAGTGGTACTTCTATCACCTATTCTTCATGATCACATTCATTTTTACATTTAAATTTCTACAGATAAAACTACATTATTTGTCTTACAAAATTTTAATTAGGTAGATGTGTTGGTGACAGCAGCAGATCAGAACAAGTTGCTCATGTGAAGATTAGCGGAAAAGCTCCTGACCAAGGAAAACCAAACTTTTCATATAAAGGACAACGCAAACCACAAGCCTGGTCTGAAAATGTGATGATGAAGTACTATACTTTGCATTATTTTTTTTCTCGACATTTTCGGTCTGGTAAATGTGCTTCAGACCCACATAGGCGCCAAAATACCTCAGAACGTTGGTGTGAAATAATTATTACATTATAAAGATGGCATCATACTAAATGAAGATCAAAGCAGCTTTGTTCTTCAACAAAAAAGAAATCGAACAATGTACATTAGTCAGTATTCCTTGACACAATCTTCTCTTGTTTTTAAATAGTTAATAAAATTACAAAAGAAAAATCAAATGATCTTAACGCCCAATACAATGATCATATAAACATGCACCCACAAAACAAAACAAAAAAAAGGGAAACAGGGCAAAAGAAAAAATAAAAAGGACAGTCGACGATCTTGCAAATTCATGGTCACCCAAGTCTCCTCTATGAAGGCAATTCTGCCTTATTTCTATACATAATTAGATAAAATCTTCAAACTATACAAAAACATCTTGGAATCTGAGTTCTCCTCTCATCAAGATCATGTTCAAAAGTGGATGAAACTAACCATGAAACTGCGCCACAGAATTCCATGTCAAGACTCTTTTGTACAATTGGATACGTCCTAGCCACGCATGAATTGCCACAACAACGCTATTGTATACTGCCTCCTTTCATACTGTTCTTCTCTCGCTTGTCACTTATGTTGCTATTTAGACTTTCTGGTGCATCTCCTAAAATGGTTCCATCTTGCTGACGCACAAATATATTCAAACCAACTGCCGTCACAGATTCCTGGAAAATACCTCCCAGGCTTAAAAGAGAACCAAAAAAGAGCAAAAAATAAATACTACAACAACAACAACATCAAGTCTTTAGGTCACTAAATGAGGTCGGATACATGATTTTTTTTCCCATTTGTGTTATGTTAAGAGTCAAATTCTCATTTAAATCTAAAGAAAAAAATCATTTCTAATATTATCTAATCAAGACATTTTAGTTCTACCTCTACCTTTCTTAACATAGATCAAATCTAATACATCTACTATCCTAACCTGATTATTGAAAAACTTGAGGCGACTCTCTCTAATCTTATCTGCCATTGGAATTACTCCAATCTTTTCATGTATATGCTCATTTTGCATTTTGTCTCTAAGAGCAAAAAATAAATAAATGTAACAAATTTAATTAAATGCATGGTTAAACTCAAGAAAATGATTCCGGAAATTAAAAAAAAATTATCATATCTTATGAACAAACTAGTAATTAAGAAATTTAACTGATCACCATATCAATGCAGCATCCTGTATCATTATATCATTTTTCTTCACTAAGCAAAATAATACACGAGGCTCATAGAACTTAAATACCTGATGTACCTCATTGCCAGCATCCGATCCTTCGGAATGAAAGAGAATGGGACGGCATCGCTTGTCCTCGTTCATTAAGCTTGAATTTTGAAAGTGGCTAACAAGTGCTACCTTGCCTTGAATACGAGCATACGCGAGTGAGGCAACTTTCTCACTGTTGAACTTCTCCCATTTCTTTCCATTAAATGTCTGCACAATCAAAGTGAAGGTATTAAGTTTGATAGTGATCAATCATTTAGCAAGGTAATTTTAATAGACGAGGATCAAATAAGGGAACTTAAGGCATAGAAAGTCAGATCTGATTCACGCTTCACAAATAATTTACTCAGACACTAATTGTCACCGCATGGAAACCGCTTGAAAGTGAATAACACAGAAAAGTTCCCGAAATATAAATAGTAAATATTTAAAAGAACGCAAAAAAAATACCTTATAAAAATGGAGGATGTGGGCAGGAGACAACATGTTGATGAACGCATATCCCACATTGCATTTGTTCTAGAAACAATTAAAAGCAAATCACTGAAAAGCCCAAGTGAAAAATATTTTCAAATATAGAAAGTGAAATTCATGAACTCATAGTAATCACCTTAAAATCAATAGGAAGATACAGAAAGTCATAAGTACCCTTGTGGTTCTCATCGATGGTGGCTAACAGCATTTTTGAGGTGTACCTTAAATTAAAAGAAAGTTGAGCATTAGCATGAAATCATCAAATTCTACAAGCATTAGCACACTATGGTATCTCATGAACATACTTATTTGGAATGTTTTTAATCATCAAAGTTGTCCTGGTGTCTTCTCCGCTGGTTATCTTTTCCAAGTCAAGCTGATACTGCTTCTTGCTGTCCAGTTGAGTGCCATAGTTTTCAGCTCGTCGATTGCGAGCTCGCTCATTCACACCATCGGCTCCAAAAAAAGGACCACTTCCAAAGAGTGAGTTCCCCAACCTCTGCGAGGCTAATAGCCTAAAATTAGATTGACTACCCTCTAAAATGTTCCCAGATAGACCAACTCCATGGTTCAGAGGTGTCTTAGCACCAATGCTCACTGTTAAACTTCCATCATTTCTAGCCATGCCAACACTTCCAAATGGGGGTGTACTAACGAAAGAAGTCCCTGGATTCTCAGGAAAATAGCCAAAAGGCCTTTCAAATGTTATACCAGATGGAGCAGATCCAACATGATGGTAGAGATGATTATGAGAAGATGGTGAACCAATGAAAGGGACATGATGACCCGGATATAGACCTCTCTGCCCTTGGCCTTGGCCATTAGATGAAATTTGATGTCTCATAGATTGCCAAGAAGGATGAGAAAGATCACTAAATGGAGGGCTACCCCATAGAGACTGGGATCCAGTAATTGTGCTAACACCAGATGCATTCAATCTAGGAATAAGAGAAGATCCACTTTCCGTATTTGAGACCATATTGAGCATCATTTCACTTCTCTCTGGAAAAGAATGAGAATGCTGATATGCTAATCCTTGTGATCCTTGTGATAGTTGGTTGCTATGTACATGATCAGCATGGTTAATCCTGTTTTGTTCTTTCCCAATAGGAGCAATCCTCATAGAGTTTGACGATGTAGGCACTAAAGATGCTAATCCAGGCAAATAGTTTCCACCTATGGGACCACTCGTACCACTGGACTGACTAAGAGATGGAAAAGATTCATTTTCAATTGGACTTTGTGCCCATATACCTATCATTGGTGTAAACTCAAACATAAAAAAAAAATCCAGTTACTTCAAGAACTAAATATAATTAGAAACAAGAGTAATGATATTTGAACCTGGAGGAGAACTGGCTATAGGTGAACCCCCGTGTTGTCCATAAATTCTGGTTTCATCCTTTTCCATGTCTTGGTTAATTTGATGAATTAAGCTAGTTTTAGAAGAATAACTGTTTTAATTCTTCATAAATAAACCATGCAAAGGGTAGACATATAAGAAGCTAAAATATACTAACACCAGTAAAAATCATGTTGGAGTAAAACGGTGACATAGTATTATGAATCCTACAGAAGGATGGCATATATTGAGTATATTGCAGCAAACAACACTATTTGCACAATAAAGGTAGTAAAAGCCTAGTTTCAGATGAACTGTTTTAAATCTCCATAAACAAACCATGAATAACAGCTAAAATACACATATAAGAAGCTAAAATATACTAATACCAGTAAAAATCATGTCGGAGTAAAATTGTGATATAGTTTTATGTATCCTACAGAAGTATGACATATACTGAAGTATACTGCAGCAAAAAACACTATTTGCACAAACAAACAAAAAATCTTGTTTTGACGCTCAATGGTGAAAACTATACTATTTAGATGTAGAGCTAAGGACACCCAGTAACCTAGACCTAAGAACAACTAGAGACCACTGTCTGATTGCACAAGACTAGAGCTTCGTCTCCTGTAAAAACTTTTCTGAGGAAAAGAGCATACTAAAATCTTACATCTGGATGGGATTGTTTGCAATTACCATGTCCCAAACGGATACATCAACAAAATCAAACTTTCGTGTACTTTTAGAGGTATTCTTTCAAATTAAGATAAAGAACCCGTTCTATATTAAGTGAGCAACCCAAGGGCAAAACTGATAGAAGAAAATGTCAAGCAAATAACATGAAATTAAAAAAAAAAGCAAGAAAAAAACGTAGAAAGAGACAACAATAACACAGATGAATAAACTTACCTTCTCCGAGCACCACCAGGACGACTAGGTTCGAGCTTTATGCGCTTCCCAGCTATGTCACTCTTGTTCAATGCTCGAAGGGCTGCTTCAGCAGCTCGAACATCATAAAATTCAATAAATTTATGATGTCTTTTGTGTGGCGTTTCCCTTATCTGTACCAGGGAGAAAAACCAGGCATGGATGCAGAAGTCAACTTAAATCAAAGAAACAAGATAAAAAAAATGGAATATAAAAAAAATATCCCACCTCCTTTACTTCTCCAAAATTTCCAAATAGCTGAAGAAGGTCATCATTTGAAACTGATGGTTCCAAATTAAATATCACAAGAGTTCCTTGGTTCAAATCTTTGTCTGATGGATTCTCCTGTAAAAAATAATGGAAGAGAAAAATGTAAAAAAACATGTAAGATAAGAGCTTGCAATTTAAAACATAACAAATTTGTAGAAGTGAAAATTTTTCTTCAACCTTAGGTATGGAAAAATGGATATCCAGCTTTCTCCTCCGCAAAGGTTTATTTTGTAATGCACGCATAGCAGTCCGAGCAGCTCGAATGTCATAGTAAGATATCATAACAAATCCCCTATTCTTGCAAGTAGTGTACATGGTTCTGATATCACCATATTGCTACAGAATCAGGCAATTCAGTAACATGAATGAGATACAAAGCCATCACAGAAAAGAGCATACCTAGAAACTTCCAATTAAGAAAGCAAGAAATGACAAGCAACAAGAAGAAATTAAACGATCATTGAAAAAATAAGTGCTTACCATCTAAAAGGCGTTCAATTTGCAGAACTATAAAGCCAAATTTAAAAACCTTAAAAAAGTTATTACAGCAGAGTAACAAAATATATGATTTTATGACTAGCTGTAAAGCTAGCGGTAGCCACTTTTCAGAGGTCAAACTAAAGCTTAAATTGAGTGCCATAATAAATAGAAAAGGCTTGTCAGACATCAATCATAGGTGGCATACCACAACTTAACCCTATCGTAATAAAAAATAGGAAAGGTTTAACGAATACAGTATTGGCAAGTGGCACACCATAGCTTAACTGAATTGAAATGAAAAATGAGCAAGGGCTGGCTAAAACTAAAATAAAGACTAACGGATTGACAAATGTTGTGATTATGAATATAAAACAAGAAAATATGCAATGATGTTTGGAAGAAGAATAAATATTGTTAGTTTGCTAGAAACAAAAAAGAGAAGGGAAATTCAATGGACATTAGGAAGGCCCTAAGCTATTCAACAACAACAACAACAACATCAAGCCTTTATCCCACTACGTGGGGTCGGCTACATGAATCCTTTTTCTCCATTGTGTCCTATTAAAAGTCAAATTTTCGTTTAAATCTAATAAAGAAAGGTCATCCCTAATATTTTCTAACCAAGTCTTTTTAGGTCTACCCCTACCTTTCTTAACATAAGCTATTATGCATTGAAAATATATAGAATAGAAAACAAGGTAGGAATAGTAGAATAAAGTAAGCAAAAAGAGAAAATTATTAATGTGAAGCTGATTTCTATTAAAGGGTTGTGGTTGGATTCACTCATGTAACATGCATTTTAGAAACGAGTGATAAAATAATTTATTTTTATTTTCAGAAGTTACTTGGTTGGATAAAAATTAAATACAATGATTTTTTTTTTTTCTGTTAGGATGCATTTTATTTTTTTCTGTTAGGATGCATTTTAAATGCAATCTTCTTGGTATGGTTCGTATCTATGTTGTAGAAAGAAATCCAAGTCATATGAGCAATGATGCCACTTGTGATGATCATTTTCCCAACCCCCTTGTTAATGAAAACAACATTCAGTGATTGCATATCACAAAGTGTCACATCCCATGGTATGGTAGTTGCATAATTGCCACTTGCATAATCTAATGGTTGCATTCGCCAATGATAACAAACAATAAGATCTAACACTGACAAATCAAGTTGACACTCAATGTCAATGGTGAAGGAAGCAAATTCAACCATGTAACATCACGCTTGATCTGGAACAGTGCTTAGAGAGGTAGCAGTATGAAAGCATGGTTGGAGAATGATCATCATGAGGACATTGGAAGTGGGTCATAGAGGGAATTAATGAAGGGAAGGTTTGGCCAGCTAGTCAGTGATGTTGACATACTAAAGGTGAACCAACAATCTTATTGGTACAAAAGGGCAACTCCATTGAAGGAGAAGAAATTGGTGGAGATGGTGGTGGAAAGAATTGAAGAGTCCACCAAGCAATAGGGCGGTTAGGATCACGAGTGAACATGTCCGAGCGTAGCAATGCCTTCGAAATTCAATCACTTTTGAAGAGTTTGGCATGCACTAAAAATTAGGCTGTGAGGATTCCAAATTCCATAAAAAATACTTTGCTCTATTTTAAAACAATATATGCATTCCTTTTATTTTACACCATGTATACTTGCAACAATGTAGCCTTTAAGTTGATTATCAATGAGGATATTATAAAAAAGGTTAGTGCTTATACTCCACTAACTAGATTAGAAGATAATTTGAAAAAAAATAAAATTTTGCCAACAGATGGATGAACTATTAAAACATTTACCCAAGGAAGATGATGAAGTTATTGAGGAGGACTTAAAATGGATATATAGGTTCTAATTGATGAGCTATTGGGAGGAAGAGGTTATCAAATAAGGTTAGGAAATACTAAGAGAAAGAAGTTATAATTGATTTTATAGTAGCTATGATTACATTTGATCACTAGTAAATTTGTAGTTAAGAAAACAGAAATACTATTTTGAAAATTTTGTTAGGTAATTCCAAGAGAAATTTTTATCATTCGACGTTAAATTATTGTGAAAGATGCATATCTTCAGCTAAAATATTCACAAGAAATAATTTCTCAGGATAAATGGTAGAATTTAAAAAGGGAGATACTAATCTTCTAAAATAGATTCTTAAAAAGGTTAAATTGAAATCATTTAATTGGACCAAACTTCATGAGGGATAAAATAAATAAATATATTAAGAATAGTATGATCCAAAATATTTGGAGAACTTAAATATATATCATACTTTAATAAAGAGAAAGGTGGAAATGAGAGATATACAAGATTATTAATGCAAAATTGTTCAATAAAGAATGACAAGTAAATATTATTGAAAATTATAATGATTGCAAATAAACTAGAAGACTTAAAAAGAGGATTGCAAGCAAAGCAAAAACTATAAATTTTTTATGATTTATATAACATACCAGGTACTAAAGAAGAAAATGCTTATAAATTAATTTTTTTATGAAGTTATGGCATTAGTCCAATATTCAATGTATATGATTTTACTTTATTCCATGAACAAATTACTAATGCCATAAATTCTTCTCTATTTCATCTCCTCTAAATAAGTCCCGTTACATTTCATATCATATGAAATTTGATGAGTACTTAGATTGAAAGGCTTCATCAAAAGTATGCATGAGTGACTTAATTATTTGTTTGCCCTTCAAAGCAACTATGCTTATGTACTTCCACTAACAATCAACATCTTTTATTAATGCAAAGGAAGTCATCTTCTTCTCAATAACACACTCTATTCTCATGAACGCCTTCTTAATTTGAGTTGAGCCATCTTTTATTTCCAGTGGTTCAATTGTTCCCATAAACTGCTTTAGCTACAATTTCATGAAATACTCGAAAAAATGATCCCGAGTTCGGCCAATCTAGCCAAATTCCATGTTTACATCGCTTCCTACATGAATAAGTGAACTTCTCCGCCATAAGCTCGGCCATTAATTTTAATGTTTTTCATAGTTGTCACTGAGAAGTTTCCAAACCAAGTGTTAGCTCTTAATACTCTCTTGAACTCCGAGTCTGCTTAGAACATCGAGGAATCTAATCAATCTAGGAATGAAAACATCACTTCAGACTCATAACATCGAGGAATCTAATCAATCTAGGAATGAAAACATCACTTTAAAGAGGAAAGTCAATTAAATTCTATTCCATCTCTTGTCCTACTTGCCTCATCATTAGTATGAGGAAAATGACCATATTAACTTATAGCATCCCCATTAGTGCCAAACTGTTGAGTGATCTTAAGACTACCCTAACTAATGTCTGATATCAATTTTTTCCACCCTAAGCATACAAAAAACTTCTTAATGATCTCAAGGAATGAGAGGAGGGTATAACAACTTCTCCCTAAGCAGTATGACTTGACCATAACCACTTCAAACACTTCAAATAAAATTCAGGTGAATATGAAAGCAAAACTAATTCACAAATTGTTTTAAATTGATCCAAAAACTATTTGGCTTAACATGCATCCTATCAATAAAGTTTGCAATATCACAAAATGACTAAAAGTATTCTGGGAAAAACGACAATCAAACATTAGAGAATTTAAATTTCCATAAAATAAATCCAATAGTAAGAAGCACTTAATGAATAAGGTCACTTAGCTGAATAATCCATTTACACTAAGGCATTACATCGTTTATTAAACAGGTTTGTAAGAAAAAAAAATAAAAAACATGACTTGATCTATTCAGAATGCTTAGCACTACTTGGATCCAAACCCACCTACAAGAAATAGCATGCTAATGCAGATGCTCAATGCATGGAATAGTGTTATACTAATAAGAACATCAACCTTAATAGTAAGCAAGAGCTGAGGTCCACAACCCTAGCTTCCTTGGGTTTCCCTAAATGATCTTTCCTCCCCTCGCTTCCAATATAATTAGAGGAACTCGTGCTCATTTTGCCTCCCAAGAAATCTAAATAGAATAGAAAAAGCCTCTCACTAGGGTTATCTAAGCTTAAATAGAAAATAAAAGGATCGTCTATGATTAATATTATGATATTTGGCATAAATCTATGGACGAGAGACTCACTTCACCACCAACTAAATACACGTCTCAATTTTATTAAATACTCGTATCCAATTACTTGTGTGGGTCACTATTCTACATATGAAAGTCAAAGAGCACTGAAGATTCTCTATGAACGCAAAAGAATATGCATAACCTCAGATATAGTTTGTAGCCAATCCATGCAACACCTAGACAATAAACCATGGTTTAAAATTTCGCAATAAGAGACGCACCTCAGTGCAATTTTAACTTTTTAAACCTCAAAGCCTACGCAATGAAAGCTGCCATTGAGGCGTACGCCTCAAGTTCACTGAAGCGCGCCTCGCCTCATGTTTAAGAGGAGCCCACCTCTTAAAATTAAAAAATAAATGCTCGGTACCGCTCAGTACATTTCCATACAAATGACTTACAAACTTTAAAAATAAGCAGAACTTCAAAATTACCCTTACAAAAAAAAATTTCGAGCAAGTGGCAGCGCCCTCTTGGACCCCGGCTGCCCGTCACATTGTTGTATTCATCATATTAGTAATAGTTGTTAGTGTTAGTCTGCTTCTTCATGAGTGCATGCTTTGTATAAGTTTTCTTCATGAGTGCATGCTTTGTATAAGTTTTCTTCATGAGTGCATGCTTCTATTGGGAGACATTAGACTCTATAGGAGAGGAGGAAAGGGAGAGAGTAGTTCATCATAATGTTGATTCAAATGAAAAATTTCAGTCTTATTATTGGGATATTTTGATTTCACTTCATATATTGTGTTTTTTTTATGTTTTATATTATTTACTCATTAGTATATAAAAAATTTATCATTTTATGTTTACGCAATCTTTGATTTTGAGGCTTACGCCTCAAAACGCCTTGAGGCTTACGCCTCGCCTCACAAGCGAAAAATGCCCCATTACCCGATTACACAATTTTAAACATTGCAATAAACTATCCCTCATAGTATATTAAAAAAAAAAAGATAAAATGGTTCCTATAACTTCTTGATCACCAACTCTATACACAACTCTTAAAAAAAATTATCTCAATATGTACAAACATTTTAGAATGCAATAAATCAATCCCTAAACCCTATCAATTGTGATATTCTCAAGTTAAAAAAAAAAAAAGCACCAAATCAAATACTTGGCTTATCATAGTCTAATTCCCCCTCGCAACTAAATTAGACTCAAAATTACAAAAAAATGCTTATATTCTACAAAATATTCAAACAAATACTCTTGAGTGTAACCTAGTTGATACTCAAAAAAGCAACAAAAGAAGAGAGACCCTCACCAAATAAGGGGGCATATAAACAAAATCCCTAGAGGAGTTCTTGAAGGATCTAGAGCGTGAATTAAGTGCAGTAACCTATATGGATTCTAGGGACCAGTATCCTAAGCTTGTGCTTTGCAAAGATATTTATCAATACATTTGCACAAGGCCTTTAAGGCTATTTATTGCAATTATTTGTCAACCAAATCTTTTGGGCCACCCATCTTTAGCATTATAAGTTCTGACACACCATATAGCCAATAAGAAACCGGTAAATCCTATAGACCAAAACAAATGGACCTCCCATTTTGGAGTTGAGTCTCATGTACGGGTTGCTCTACCATTGAAGTTGTAAAACCAAATATATTTTAGGATTGTCTCATTCTCAAGGTTATAAGTCTTGCACCTTTAAGAAATTCCCTTTTCCCTTATAAGCTATCTCAATCATATCCAATGCCTTTGAACTGCAATCAACCATGTTTCATTCCCCAAAGCCATTTAAATAAGATCAATCATGCCATTCGAACCATCATCTTCTTGTTTAATACCTCTAACCACAATCGACCATGCATCAAGCTTCTAAACCTTCTCAATCCAAAATGAAACCATACTTAATTATAAATGGAAATGTCCTTTGACAAATTCCCACTCGTCTACTCAGCAAGCCCCTTAGAAGTTAAAATAGCAAACCCCCCTTTTAGCAAATAAGATCAACCTAGTCAACTAAAAATGAGAAAACTGTAAGATATTGATCAAGTTCACCACCCATTGATTAATCTAATGCAAATAATTTTTGCAGAGTTAATGTCCTTAAACAATAATGGTTTTGCATACATGCAAAGATATAATTAACTATAAGGGTTTATGCTCACGAGATGCCTTAATCCCCAACATCTTAAATAAACCTCAGTTGACAAGCTAGTTGGAATCTCTTCAACACTTCAAAACAATCAAATCTGAAATTCTGTGATGCACTTCCTGAAACTCCAAAAAAGCAGTAGAAAATTCAACAAGTGCAAGGGTCCTTTAAAGCCCACAAGCACTTGATTCCTACCAAATCAAAATTAAGCTTCAAAGTATGAAGGGCATGGTCAAAATCTATAAATACTAATCCATATGATTCAAAACTTCTTATGAAAATCTAGACGCTAAGACTCTATTGATTTGAAAGGACTAATGAAATGGAAATAAAAATGATAAAGGTAAAACTGAAATTAGTTTTCACCAAGTTGTTTAGATGAGGAGAAACTGGATCAAAATATTTTTTTTTATTTTTTTGTTTACTTGATGAGAAATCAGATCTGATTTCTTTTGAAAAGGGTACATGTTAGTCACAACGAATCAATGATGATTAATTAATTTTTTTCAAACAGCTTTTCACTAGGTTTGAGTAAGGAATTACATTTGTTAACATTTTCTAGGTAAATATAATAAATTGTCAATTAAATTGAAACCTAAGAAACAAAATGAAATTATGAAGGACATTTGGATTTGCCCAATTTCCTTAAACCAAATAGACCCCATACAAAATAAGATTTTCAATTGAAAGATTTTTATAATATATTTGGCTAAAAAAATCAAAACAAGCACGCTCCCCAAAAACCCTAACCTTTAAAAAAAAGCAGCAGTCGTGACTAGCATGATAGATTGCAATTTAATTCAATAAGAAACAAACAATAAAATATAAAGTAATTATACTTTTGGATAATTGTAATTATAGTAAATCTAAAATGTAAATATTTTCTTGATGTTGTATATAAAAGTCACCAAAATTAAAATTTTCACAAATCTCATCTGAAATGCCACACACGTCCACTCTTCCACTCATCACATACAATATTAGAACCATGGAGGAGTGTTCACCTACTTTCTATCTTTCTCCTTTGGAACTTCTTCCAAGCAACCTTAAGGGTAAGGAGGTTTTACACATGACCAATAAAGGGTAAGGAGGTTACTACTGATTCTACTATATGAGTCTATTTATGTCATTAGAACCTCATGGTTTTTTTGATGTTGTCAAACTTAATTTAGTCATTGATTGTTGTTAAGTTTTTCAGGCCATTTGTTATTAAGTTTGTTAGTGTGTTAGTTCGTTATTAATGACATTACTCTATAAGAAGGAATATTAATGCCAAATAATCATTATTGATTCAATGATTTTATTTATTTATTTATTTTGTGTGTGCGCGTGCGCGGGAGGGGGGGGGGGGGTTATTTCATTCTTATTACTGCTTTATAAAGCTGTGCTTACGTCAAAATAACTATTAATTGGTTAGTTTATGTATGACTATTCTTACACCCGTGAATGTGATGTGTTTAATTAAATTTGAAGGTTCACATCCTCTCATAATGTGATGTCCTCGTTCAAGTATAGAACTTGAGGTTACCGTTCATTGTCCTTTTGCTTTATTTATAAAGCAACTGTGTATCAATTTTCCTCTCCTTTTTTTCCTTATCTTTTTATTCATCAAATCCTTTCAATCAAAAAGGCTTGCGTTATACTTACAAATTCAATTATCCTAAAAAATAGACTGAAAGAATCAATTAAGTCCTCCAAAAATATTATTTCGACCGATTCATTACTGTATCCACCAAATGCAAAAAGTATCTCAAACTTCTTTCTTGGATTTACAAAGTTTATTTGGGAAAAATACTAACATAGTTTCTCCAAACAAAGTAAACCCAGACATAAGTACAACATCCCTTATTGTAAAAATGAAAATAATATCCTAATAACTGCATAAAGGCATATAAGATAAATCAATAATCACAACAATCAAAACAAGTAGAAATGCATGACGATTCTTTATTAACGTTTCTAGAAGGACAAAAGATTTAGAATAGACTAGCTTAATGTTCGTAACAAGTTTTGAAGTGCAGCACATGCACACAAATAATGCAATGTGCCTTAAATGTAACAAGAGATGTAGTTCAATAATCTATTGCTAACAATGGACAAAGTAAAGGAAAGGAGGCAGAAATTGGACATGGATTATATTCCTAAAGTAGGCATATGATTGCCAAATTTCTAAATTGTCAGACTGAAATGCAATTTATAATCCTACAAATTGCAAACTTGAAACAATAACATAGCTCACATACAAAGTAAACCATTGAACCTCTGTAACAATAGAGTTCTATGAAGTAATTTCATTTCACATCCTAACTATGAAGTCGAATCAAATAAGAATTACTATGCAATTCTGAAATAAAAGAAAAAATAATTAGAAATTTTAGAGATCTTACAGAAGAATTACTATGAAATTCTAACATAAAAAGTAACATTTAGGATATTCAGAGCCATCGTAGGAGATCTTGATTAACTGAATAATTTAATGAAATAAATACAATTTAGTATAGGAGTTATACATACGAGTAGTGAGAAGGAAGAATTATTTACCTCAAATAATGAACGTAGCTCAGAGTCTTCAACATTACTATTGATGTTCCTCACAAATAGTGTTCTTGAAGGATGCTCCCCATACGGGTGCTCCCCAACAATAGCTCCTCCTCCATTTGAAAGGCCATAATGAGCAATACCATTTACAAGGTATCCTTCATTTAAATGCATGCTTGCAATCCCTGATGTCAGATTCTCCATAGGATCAAGATCTAATTCCATTCCCCCACCACTGCCAAAGATGTCAAAGTCTTCCATCTCTTCTATTTGGCCAGGCAACTCAGTGAGATCAAAATCTTCCAGTACACCAGCTAGAAGTGCTTCCTCATCATTAGGAAGCATGCTCCCAATGACATGAACATTGGTGTCATCCAAGTAACCCTGAACTGCATTCTTATTTTCTTTGCTCAACTCAGATGACGCATCTTCCATAGACTGAATGACAACATCAGCTTCCGGAAAGATCACTGAAATCAACATACAGCAAGCACAAAGTTGATTAGGCCTCAAGCAATAAGTAAATTACAAAATACAGGAAAAAAAATACCTACATACATTTCTCATGTGGAAGTACAGGTAACGAACTTGAAAATAGACTGGCATCACTTGATCCTTTGTACATATTAGATCCAGATGGAACAGGCCATGCGCTACTTCCAAACTTTTGACCAATCTTCAGAGATGGAACATTTGACTGACCTGTTTTATGTAACGAATAAAATCCATCTTTAGATTGGAAACCATTTAAAGACAAAGTAAAAGATAGACTAGTAGAGGGTTCTATGAGATATTAGACCTGCAGTGTCTGAAATATCTGAAGATTTCCCCATCTCATTAATTCTGCAACAAAGAAGGCACAATGACAAACTAAATATAAAAAAAAATCTTCCACCACTTTATTGTTCTGAGTTTAACATGAGAAACAAACCCAAAGTAACTTAACATGGCATCTAAGGAGGATGTCATGTCTTCATTTTAAAAGGAAAAGCAAATGAAAACCAGCTAGTATTGAGAAAAATTGGCATCATCACTAGAAATTATAAAGCAATCCATGGACAAATTAAGAAAAATAAAGATCAATCTAAAAAATGTCGGCCACACTGGAAGTACATATGAGAACTGAGAAAAAATACCACAAAAAATATAGACAAAAAGAAAAAGAGCTTGACGGAATAATCAATTGCATACCCCAAAAAAAAAAAATTATAAAAATTAATTACCCAAAAAAAAATAATCAATTGCTTTAAACGACCAATAGAATTTTGAAATTATTTGCAAACAAATCCCTGATCCCATAAAGTCTCGTAAAGAAAAAAAATGATGCATAATTAGAATAATTGCAGTAGAATTACCTCTATAAATCCAAGCAAGATATCGCAAAATATTATGCTACTTCATAAAACTCTAAGCACCAAGGCACCACAAACAAAAGAACGAAACAAAGACAAAAACTAAAGTCGCCTAGGAATGCTACTTCAAAGACAGTCCAACAAAAAATACCCGCAAGAAACCACTAATGACTTTCTTTACTTTTCAAGAGCCGTGCAGGATTGTTCAACCTCGAAAACTAAAGCTCGCATGAAGATATCCCCAGAACTAAACTACAGAGAGAAAATTATTAAAAAAAAAAAAATACAGAATATCGAAAGAAACTCCCCAAAAAACTAACTTTAAAATCCACCTTGGACTCAAATCACAAAGCAATCGAAAACTCTACAAAAAGGAAGGAACTTCTAGCCGAAATCGAAAGAAGAAAACCATTTGAAACCCGGCCATTTGCATTACTAAAAAACAACTAAGCAAGGCATAAGAGCTCATCGCGTACCCCGAAAAAGCCCTAGAAGCATAGAAATCGCGCTCGCCCGTGGTGTTCAAGAATAAGAAATGAAAAAAAAAATATCGAGGTTGCCCTTTCTTACGCTTTATAATTGTACTTTCCATTCCTTGCCACGCCACATAGAAAGAGGCGAATGGAAATAATTGAACGCGATGACAAACAAGTGAGAATAATAATAAGAATAATACTAATAATATAATAAGGATGATAATTATTAGATGAGGATTTAGCGGAGCCGGGGGAGGGAGAGAGAGAGAGGGGAATTGAAAAGAGGATAGGCGAAGCCCGGATTCTGCCGTATTTGAATCATCTTGGCGTCCGTTGACACTACCGCAAATGTATTTTTAAATTTTTATATTAATAAATTTATTTTCCTTAAATTATTAAAAAAATGGAAATAATGAGAACTGCGCATAAAATTCCTGAAAAGCCACCGGGCAGCCCGTCTAGAGTCATCCGCAAGCAAAACGATCTCCAATTTTAGCACAAGCTTTACCCTTCCGATTTGGATTCTTTTTTAATATAGACATTTTGCCATAGGCATACGCGGGATTCCTGGGGTGAGATACGCCTAATTAGAGTTTGGTAATTTAAGGGGTGTTTGGTGGGAGAAAATGCATGTCGAAATTCAGTGTATAGATAAAGTAAATGCAAATTATAATAAATACTTTATTTTTTCACTTTTTACTTATTGGTTTGTTCAGTAAATAGGGCAAAACTAAATTCAGTGTATATTCCTAACTTCCCGCGTAGTTCATTTGCATCATATATTCCATCACTCATTGGGGGCTAATTGCAAAGGCCTGGACCAAGTGTGGGATTCTATGCAGACAATCAAACAGCCTCAGAATATATATTTTACATTGTTTTTATTTTACCCTGCATTTATTTTATAGCAAACAAATAGCGTCTAAATTGTGATCCTTGCTTGTGCTCCCATTTTTAGTGGGACCCATTTTATTTTGTCATCCATCTATTTATTAATGTATTATTGAATCTTGAATTATACATAAATCGCACTCAACTATATTATAAATAATAAGTTAAGAAAATTAAAAAAAAATAGAGAGGGGTAGACGAATTGTAAAATAAAAATTAAAACAAACTTTATTAATTATAGAAGATTGAATAAAAATTGTGTAAATTGATCACACTCATTACCATCTATCTATAGATTTGTGTTGTAATTTAAGCATTATAAATTGGCTTCATATATGATTATGTAAGAAATAAGAGAAAAATACAAT
The DNA here is from genome assembly GCA_016618105.1 of Dendrobium huoshanense. NCBI lineage: Eukaryota > Viridiplantae > Streptophyta > Magnoliopsida > Asparagales > Orchidaceae > Dendrobium > Dendrobium huoshanense. The sequence continues at coordinate 49,275,209 of CM028359.1, forward strand.
GATTGTGTTGCTTAGTCAAAAGATCCAGACTTGATGTGTGTTTATTGAGCTTTGAAGATGTTATCAACTTTGTTTATATTGATAGACATGTAGTTGAATAAATTGTCAATAGTTTATTTTGAGAAGTCGTCCCTTATTGAATAGTCGTCCGGAGAACTTAATAGGTAATAGTTGCTAGAGTTGATTGTTATGCTTTATTTGTCGATTGGAATGAGTTCATTAATCAGAGTGACTTGCTTGATATGACTTTTTTTTTTTAATCAAGCGAATTTCAAACTGAGTAGATAGAAAACTTGAAACAGCTTTAATTTAACTTGAGCCAAATTAGCTTAGCTTGAACTGAGTTTACTAGATATTTGGATGTATTTTTAGTTCACTGATTATCTTATATCTTTAATGGTTTACTAAAAAAGAATAAAATAATATAAATAATATGTTCATTAATTAATTATTAAACCTTAATAAATATTTATTTTAATATTAGATATCAATCAATCAATTGAATGTTGAATTTTGTCATTTGTCCTTTTATCCCTTGCACTAAAAAGGCCTATAAAAGAGATATCATTGCTTTATATTCAAATACTTGCTTCCATTATTTTTTTTTCATGGACTGAGTTTGAGTTTACTGTCAAGAACGAAAATTCCAAAAAAATCCTCTGTAAAGTTTTTCAATTTCTTTCAAAAATCTGATAGGAACCAATGAATGGGTGATGTAGAAATTTGGAAGAGCAAGGATAACTGATTTGATTAGAGTAAGTTTTCCAGCCAAGGATAAATCCTTACTCCCCCAGATGTTCAGCCTCTTCAGGGTCCTCTCAATGATAAAGTAAAAATCAGTTGCTGCTAATCTTCTCAAGGCTATTTTTAAACCCAAATAGAAAAACTACTTAACTGGTTTAAAGCCCACAGTTCTTGAGATACTCTTCTTCCTTCTTCTATTCACATTCTTCCCAAAAATTATTACAGATTTCTTTGTGTTAATGGATTGGCTGGTCCAATTGCAGTAATTGGAAAGGATGAATTTGACTTCACGAGCAGCTTTTTTGGATGCCTCAGAGAAAATGAGGATGTCGTCTGCATAAAGCAAATGGGAAATACGAATATCATTCTTGCTTGAAATAATACCAACTGAAGACTGTGCAAAGGCGTTGATCAAATCTGGGAACAGAGAATGAACAACAATGGAGACAATGGGTATCCTTGGCGAAATCCGCTATCAGCTTTTATCCAATATGTAAATTTTCCATTAATGATGATTGAAAATCTTGGATTCAAAACACATTCCATTATCAGTTTTGAGAACTTGGGCGAGAATTCAAAATAATCCAAAATGTTCATAAGAGTGACCCAAGTCATTGAGTCATAAGCTTGCTCCATATCTATCTTACAAGATACCATCCCTTTGGCAGCCTTAGAAAATCTAAGCTTGTGAAATAACTCTTGAGATATCATTAAATGATCAAATATAGACCTACCTTTAATAAAGGCAGCTTGCTCATCCGAAATCAGAGGAGGATCACTTGTATCATTCTGTTTAAAATAATTTTGGCAGCCACCTTGTAAACGGAATTACACAAGCTAATGGGCATGAAGTTGGACGGCAATATGGGATTAGAAATCTTTGGAATAAGAACTATCAACGTATCCTTCCAATCCTTTTCCATCTCCCCATGATACAGGAAATGGTTTATAGCTTTCATAAAATCTTCTTAAATGATTTTCCAGTAGCTTTTGATAAATGAATAAGTGATTCCATTGCACCCAGGTGCGATATTCCCTCCCAGTTGATGGATTACATTTTCAATTTCTTATGCTGTAAAATCTTTGGAAAGCAAATCTTTGTCTTCATTCTTTAATATTGTCCCAGGCTCAAGCCAGCCTTCAGTATCACATTTCCTCTGTTTCCATTTAGATTTAAAAAAATTCCATATTGCCTCTTTTATCTGATTTGAATCTTCCACCACCGTTCCTAGTTCATTTTTTATTTTGATAATTCAGTTTGAGCTCCTTCTAGCATTTGCAAAAGAATGATAGAACCTAGTGTTTCCATCACCATCAGATAACCATTTTGTTTTGGCTCGTTGCTTCCACCATCCATTTAGACGAGTTAACGTGACATTTAATTCATCTATTTTGGCCTTTAACAACTAGCATTCATCCTCAGTTAGCCAGCCTTTATCAGATTCTGAAATCTGAATATTTAGAATGTCTTCCAAAAGACAATCTTTAAGCAAATTGAGATTTTTCAAATTTGATTTACTCCAGTAAAAAAGTGATTTTAAGGATCTTCTGAATTTGGAATTCAAAATTTGAGAGGGATTGCCCGAATAGTTTTTGCTCTATTCCTTTTTAATCACATTTAATGAGGCCGGGTATGAAGCCCAAATATCTTCAAATTTCAAACTTCTTTTAAGAGGAATAACATGGGGATTTATATGTAGAATAATAGGACTATAATCTGAAGAGATTCTAGCAAGGTGTCTTAAAACCAAGTTAGAAGAAAAATTTATTGCCATAGAGTTAAGGAAGCACCTGTCAAGCCTTTCCAAAATCTGAGCTCCTCCGATTTTGTTGTTGCACCATGTGAACCGAGGCCCAACGAAACCGACCTCATAATAATCATTATTTGTAATGAAAGCCTCCATTTCTTTCGGACCTTGAGAAAATTGAAAAATTCTCCTGCCTCTCTTGTCTTCCATGGAAGTGAGACAATTGAAGTCTCCTCTTATCACCATTCGATACTCTTTCAAAAAGTACATCTCTAATAATTCCCAAAGCTCCCTTCTTTTAAGCAAGTCTTTCCTTCCATAAACTGAAGCAACTCTCCATTTATCTTTTCCATAGATGGATAGATCTCCTATGATACATTGAGAAGTAGAACCAAGCAAAGAAAAATCAGCCAAATTAGAATTCCACAAGGCAATAATCCCTCCTGAGAGTCCAGCCGAGGGTACCAAAACATACTTCCAACCATCACCCAACAACTTTTTAGCTTATTCAATATTGAATGAGGAAATTCTAGTTTCCAATAAACCCAAAAATACTACATTATACATTTTAACAAACTCCTTGATGTATAGAGAAGTTCTTTTTTTACTAGCTCCTCTACTATTCCAGAAAGCCAACGAATTCATGGTCGAAGACTTGTGGGGGAGGTCCCCACATTGCCTTTCGCATCTAGCTTCGATCTTCTACTTCTTGTGATGTTGTTGATAGGCCCAAGATCTTTTAATTGCTTGGATTTCTTCTTCTTAACAAAACTGGAATCTTCTCCACTGTTAAGCTGCAAAAAAACATCCTCCTTTCTCAGATTTTCTGTTATTTCATCCAGAGGAACCTTCTTTGTTGGAGAGTTGATAATTTCATCTTGAATAATTTCCCCATCTTCAATTAATTCACTAAGAACATTGAATTCGTTCTTAATACATAGAATAGAAACTTTTTCCTTTAAGTTTGTTGCTATGGGAGATTCAACCAAAGGAATGATGCCAGAGCTTACACAATTTACCATATTACCAGGATCTTTTGTTGAGGCCATACTCAAATTTTCCTTCAAAGTTTCTTCATTAATAGTATTGGATTTTGTTTTTGATTTCTTCCACACCTTTTTCACCAAAGGCTTTTGAATTTCTTTCTTGAAAAAACTAACATTTTTCTTCCTTCCACGGCTTACAACCATCCAAGGTCCGTATTTAGAAATTTCATTTCTGTCTTCTTGATCTACCTTGTCAAGTAAATTATTTGCTGCAACTGATACATTCACAACAACATTCTTCTCATGATTTTCTGAAGCAGCTTTCCCTTCTCTGCAAACTTCCTGACGATGTCCAATTAAGCCACATTTGAAACAAAAGCTAGGAAATCGTTCATATTCAATTTTCTGGAAGAATTTGTCAGAAATTCCTTCAACCCAAACACCGACTGGGAGTTTCATATCAAGTCAGATTCGGACACATACCCTTCCGAATTCTCTTCTCCCCCATTGGAACATATTTCCATCTAACAGAATTGGTTTTCTGACTATAGAAGCGATTCTGCATATATTTATGTTATCCCAACTGTGCAAGGGAAGATTTGGAAGTCTTATCCAAATAGGTGAAGTTAGACCTTTAAGGATGTCGGAGAGAAGCTTTTGGACCACTTGTCCATCCCAATTATTTTGCCATTAACAAACCATGGTCCATTAGTGAGGACTGATTCCACATTTTGAGGTTCTTGAAAAGAACATAGGATCCATCTCATGCTGAAAATGGTAAGATGAAACTTACTATATTGTGCCCATTGTCTTCTAAGCTCTGAACTAATATATGATAATGGAGCTTCTCCTTGAAATATTTTAATTACCAAAGAGTTATTGAGTCTCCTAGTATTCTCTATTTTGTTCTCTTCATGTAGCTTCATAGTAATTCCATCTTCTGCTATGAATTCTCCCAATTCCAGTTCTGAAACCGGAATGTGATCTCTCTTCCTCCAAACATTTGATTGATTAGCATCCGTGGTATGCTCAGGAATCAGAATTGCTTCCATACCATCGTTAATTTCAGCTGAATCTACTTCCCTTACTTTAAGGATATCACCATGCTTCTCAGATTCATGAGTAGACTCTTCATCTTTTGAACCATCTTCTTGAATTTCAGTTGTTTCTTCAATTGGAGTTGAAGCTTCTTTAGTGCTCCGTACATCATTAACTGATTGTTCCTTAACACAATCCCCACTTGAAGGAATGATCTTTTGAATAGGTAACATATTTGAAGGAGAAGCTTCGAAATTATCATTGACCAACAAATCTGTACCAAATTTGATTTTCTTGGCTTTCTCTTCCACGCAAATTAACTTGCCTTTTTCCCAAAAATTCTGGTTCCTGCTTAGCAACAAATCCGCCTTCATTAATGACCAAGCTCATACCTCTAGCTTTAGAACTGTTCGCCTATTACAGATTAATCTTTCCATCACCAAAAGCTGGTGGAGAAGATGAAAAAGGTTTAGTCACCGTCGAAGGATGCTTTGAACTTGTTCGGCGATCAAATTGAAAACTTTCGGCCATTGGATTCCGGCGAGAATCCGCCGCCATCCTATTTCCGCCGAACCCACGAAGTATGAAATTTGAAAAATCCCGTTCCTCTAACTTTGTTTGCTCAGACTTTCTCTCTCTATGTGACATTCATATGGCCTCATTAGTAGCATGCAAATTTCATTTATTAGTTATAGAACATTCTATTTAATAATATGTACAATTCAAGGTGGAGAACCACCGAAAGGTTTCTTGGAAGAATCAATGGGATATATATCATCCAATTTGTTTTTAATAGTTATGAATGTTATTAGTAGTCTTGATTTCAATAGCCAATATTTCAATAGTAAAAAAGGACTAGAGGTCTCCCTCAGGTTGTCCTCTGCTTGTTTTTCTCACCATGATGCAGTTTATTCCATATACTTATGCCACACTATAGAGCTAGGAATCCTCAATTCAATGATAAAAGATTTTCATTTGAAATATTGGGGTATATATTAGTTAGGTATCAAAATAAATTATAATAAGGCTGGTTGACATTCTACTAAATAACACTAAGGCATATTAATGGGAGCACATTAAAGCTATTATATTGAGATGCAATGAGGAGCTATTTAAGACAAAGGGTGCAATAAAGCTATATATAAAGTAATATAAAATTGAGACTAACAAAATTTAGAAGGAATGGAAAGTCAAGTAAAAATTATTTCTTGATAATCCACTACAATATGTTCCATCACCGCCATACCCATATTGATTTTAAAAGTTATAATTAGATAAGTAGTTTTAAAATTTCTAAATATTTTTATGTAGCTACATGTAATATTTTTTTCCAATACACTTGTGTAGATATCCATCTACATTACATTTATATAGCATATACTCTCTTTCAAGAGGAAATTAGAGGAGTATGTGGTTATTAAACTTACTAAAATGTGTAGAATCTTACAAAATAACTTAGTCTTCTAAATGGAAAGTTCAAGAAGCTTCCAAAGACCTTGTACTACAGGGAGTATGCAATTAAGCAAGACTCTAGGCGATTTAAGAGTGTGAGTGAATTTGATGTAGCTCTATTTTTATAAGGAGGTTGGGACTAGTAAAATGAAGCCAATAATAATTTTTCTACAAGAAGATGATCAAGAAATTAAACATCCAATTAGGATTATAGAGGAAGTGCTCATTAAAGTTAATAAATTCATATTCCCCACTAGTTTTATCAATCTTTTCAATGAAGAAGAATATTAGTACATATCAATTATTTTGGGATGACCCTTCTTCGCTAAAAGTAGAATACTAATATATGTGTAAGGGAGAGCTTATACTAGAATTAAATATAAGAGGTGACTTGCTTATTCAAGACAATTTAAATTAGTTTAGCAGGGTGCACTCTTTGAAAACCACCATATATGAGGCTTGGATGTGGCACAAGAGATTGGCTCATGCAAGTATGAGAACAATGAAAAAGTTCATACGTCGAGTCCTAGTTAGAGGTATATTGAAGAAAGGATTCACTAAGGAGAATCTCTGTGATGTATGCCAGCTAGGTATGAAAATGATGTTCTCTTTTCACTTATATAAGGAGATTGACACTAGTATATCACTTGAGATTTTGCATATGGATTAATTTGAACCCATCAGCATTATAAGTCTAGGAGGAAAAGAATGTGGGTTTGTCACTGTAAGTTTGTGAAGGTTGTTAAATATTAAGGAATTAGCCCGAGGCTCACAAAGAGGGAGATGAATTGGTAATTTTAAGAAATTTCCCAAAATTCAAAAGACTGATGAAAATATTTTGAAAGTTTTTCAAAAATGAAAAATAACAAATTTTAATTAATTATAGAGAAGCGAACGAGTTTATTAAAAATATTGATTTAACCATAATGATATTTTTATTTATAAAAACAAAGCAATAAGATTTTCCCGAGCAGTTTTAACAAAAATAAAATACTGAAAAATTAAAAGTGAAAGAAGAAAAAAAAAAACACACCAAAAATTTTTATAGTGGTTTGATCAACCTTCACCTACATCCACTCTCTGGAGTCCACTGCTTTAGGTATTACACTAATCACTAAGTGACAATCCTTTTACACCCACGATAATGTGGAGAAGCCCTTACATACTCACTTTCACCAAACCTAATGCGGTAGAGTGCCAGATAATATATCACCCTCTCAATAATGACATAAGGCCTTGACTCATTTCTCTCCTACTTGGAGAAGGTAGATAACCTTATTTAATTAAAAATAAGTGTTTGTTGGAGTTTTGAAAAAGGTTTATTTTCTTTGGAAAAGTTTAATTTCCTGGAATTTAAATATTGAAATAGATAATCTTATTATGAATAATATATCATCTCAAAAGGTAAAAATATCATTCCTTAATAGGTTCAAATTGAAAAATTTTGAATTCATCATGATTATCATAGTCAAACTTAGGGAAGAATCATATATGACCCCGGAGGGTCAAAATAAAATATGATTGAGTGTTTGACTATGTTAGTCTTGATAAAAGGATCATTAATTTCATAATCAAAATCATGATAATAGAAGGATATATCTTCACGATGAAAGAGAATATTATCTACCATCATTTATTTAAAAATGACTATAATATGAAAGTTCGTTAGGGATGTTAGGCCCTTACGAACTAGCTCAAGGCTAATTAAGAGAGAGGTGAATTGGTTGTTAAAGATCTTTTAAAACAAAACTATAAACCAAAACACCACAAAGAAATCAACGATGCGGAAATTAAATGCGAAAGCAATAATAAGAAAAGAACACACCATATTTATAGTGGTTCGGTCAAACCTTGATCTACGTCTACTCCTTGGAGGCACCCTCCAAGTATTGCACTAAACTAAGTGTCTCTCCTTTAGCCCCCACAGCTAGGCGGAGAAGTCCTTACAAAATCACTTCCACCTTCCCTGATGCGGCGGAGTTGCCGGGTCCTTTGACACCAAAGAGATCTTCTTCTTTGGTGAACTTCCCTCGAGACAAGCCTTGAATCCGATGGTATTCAGGTGCGAGCTTGCCGTAGCAACCGTGTGGAACCCCCTCCACACTCCCTTGAGTCCCCCCTCACAGGTTCTTCTCCCTCTCTCAAACTCCACCCTTTCCTCACTCCCTTTCAAATTCTCTTTTGAAGTTTCACCCAAAAGAATGAAGCTACAATAGCTGCCAAAGACACTTACTAAGTGTCATGTCATAGCTTAAATAGAAGAGCTAAAAATGAGCTCATAAATGCAAGTTGTCGACATTATTATCTAGGATGATACTAATATCGTCCTATACGATCAGTGCAATTTAAGTCCAATCAGCTAGGAGGATTTGAGATGATCAGAAGAAATTTATTCTTATCGTCAAGGATGATAATATATCATCCTTGATGATCAGTATAAATTATGGAATATCGTCATGAATATCGCCCTGAAAAAGAGCTGTCCGATGTCCAATCGTCCAGCATATCGTCCAGGACGATCTGGCGATCGTACAGGACGATTTGATCGTGTAATCAAGTCATAATTGCTTTCCTTAATTCTAAAGAAATTTTGGAAAAATTATCCTGGATCATCTTGGATGATATTTTTGAAAGTTCGTTAGGGATGTTAAGCCCTATAGAACTGGCTCAAGGCTAACAAAGAGAGAAGTGAATTGGATAACTTTAAAACCAAAGAGAAAATTCAAACCAAAATCACTACATAAATAAGTGTGGAAGAAAATAATGGGGAAGCAATAATAAGAAAAGAACACACCAGATTTATAGTGGTTCGGTCAAATCTTGACCTACGTTCACTCCTTGAAGGAACCCTCCAAGTATTGCACTAATATCGTGACTCTCCTTTATCCCCCACAGCTAGGCGGAGAAGCCCTTACAAAATCACTTCCACCTTCCCCGGTGCGGTGGAGTCGTCGGGTCCTTTGACACCAAAGAGATCTTCTTCTTTGGTGAACTTACCTCGAGAAAAACCTTGAATCTGATGGTACTAAGGTGTGAGTTCACCGGAGCAACCGTGTGAATCCCCTCCACACTCCCTTGAGTTCCTCCCCCTCACAGGATCTTCTCCCTCTCAAACTCCACCCTTTCCTCTCTCCCTTTCAAGCTCTCTCTTCAAGTTTCCCACACCAGAACGAAGCTACAATGGCTGCCAAAGACACTTACAAAGTGTCTTGCCATATCTTAAAAAGAAGCTCTCAAAACGAGCTCATTAATGCAAGTTGCTGCCATTATCATCCAGAACGATAGGCATATCGTCCTGGCCGATTAGCTCAAATATGAGGAAATCGTCCTGAATATCGCTCTGAAATGAAGTTGGATGATGTCTAATCTTCTTGCACAATCTTGTGATCGGCCCGGACGAAATCCCCATTAATTGCTTTCCAAAACTGCCTGAGAAATTTTGGAAAATTATCCTGGATCGTTCTGGATGATATTTTATAGTCCAGGCTGATCCTCTGGACGATGTCCAAAAATAGGTTATTTCTTAATAAATCTGGCGGCAGATTCTTAATGAATTGAGCCGATCGTCCTGATCGATACAAAATCGTCCTGGACGATGTGTTTTACATAAAGACGACTGCTTTAATGAGGATGCCCTAATTAGGGTTTCTACTTTTGTCAGATCATCCAAGACAATATAAATATCGTCCCGGACGATGTTATCAAAAATAGAAATCTTTTAGAGCACAACAGAAAATCTTCTAAGTTACAAATCATCAAATGCCACACCAAATACAACAGACTCAAGAAAGGAAAAAAGATTACAAATTGACACAGACCTAGTCTACCCAATCTTGAGCTGGTTCCAGATTGCAGTCTGATCGTGTGGACCTGAAACGTTAGCACATAAGGCAATCGTAGAGAAATAAGGAATGTTTGCTATCATCAAAATCATAAACCATAAATCAGCAATAATTTTCCTCTTTTTGATGATGGCAAAACATTTCAATTTGAATTTTTAAAAGAAAATAATTTCTCCTAATCTCCCCCTTACTAGAACAACGCTTTTAAAAAATAGGGGAGATGAAAATAATTTTATTATTTTTAATTTTTTGAAAATAAGATACAAATACGATAACAGTACAAAAATTCAACAATACGTTCTCCCCCTTTGACATTATCAAAAAGAGAGGAGGCACAAACAAAAACAAAACGAATAAAAGAAAAAAAGAAAATATTCCCTGATCTAGTGAAAAATAAATATTCTTAAAATGAGAAAGTTACCTCTTAATTTTAATCAAAAACTTAGTAGAATTCGTTTGACAACGCATAATATAGAAAAAGTAAGAATTTTATAAATTATTAATCCAAGCTCAAATTCTTTTAAAGGCTAAAAAAACTTTTTAATTCAATATTCAAATCAAAGAATAAACGGGAAAAAGAAATATTAATTTTTCAAATCTTCTTTCATAAAATATATCTATTAGAAGATCAATGCACGAATTGTTAAATCAGGAACCAAGATTTTCAAGCACAAGTTTCGAACATATCAAGGATTTTCTTAAATTTTTAGTAGTATAAGAAAAAAATAAGCATATTTTTTTTGTGGGTTCATTTTATGCCCTTTATCACTTGAATGGCTCTTTGAGCATCTTTTAATTTTAATACACTTTGTGTATTTATTTTTTAATTTGGCGTCATTGCGTATCTTTTGGTTTGGCATTATTGGCCACTTTTTTTTTAATTATTTTCAAAAAATATGCTTTCTTTCTTATATTTTTAAAATAAAGTAAACCCAAATTATTGACAACACGAACAACTTGATTAAGAAAATTTTTTGCTGGATTTAACAATCTTGCAAAAGATTCCTATGCGATTGAAAAAATATAGGGAGATAAAAAAATCAGTTTCAAAATCTAATTTAAATATGATGAAGATTTTGAATCAAAAGTAAAATAACCTCTTAAGAAGAGAAAGAGAAACAAAATCATGAGTTTCATTCCTCTAACTGTTTTAGAGAAGTCAAACACAACTTACCAAATATTTCAAGAAAAAAACAGGAAGTAGATTTTTCATTTTTTTTAAAAAGTGAATGTGTGTGTTGATCAGAGAAAAACTTTCACGAAAACAAAAATTTCAAAAAACAAAACAAAAACACAAAAATAAAAAGGAAAAACACAAAAATACAACACAAAAATACGAAAGGCTCTTAACCATTATCTCTCTCCTGGTCTGATGCTTCAGAGACCAAATCTGCCCATGAGATTTTTTGCCTTTCATTATTTCCCAAGTTTAAATTTTGCTTCGCCTTGCCCTTTTCTTTCATAGGAAGAATTCTTAAATTAGGGCATTGATTTTTCATATGTCTAGGCTTCCTACATCGAAAGCAAATAACGTCAGAAGAAGTATGGACATCCTTACCACTTTTACTTTTTTTCAACTTTTGCTTATGCTTTTGTGAGCTTTGTAATTTGCTTGACAGGTCATTGCTATCGTCACCAACTAAGCTTTCTCTTTCCATATCTTCAGCTTTTAGAACGATCATTTCACCTGCATCCAAAAGTCTTTGATCCAAATTTTGCTCGTAGGCAATGAGTGAGCCAATCAAATTATCAATAGAATATACATTCAAATCTTTAGATTCACAAATAACAACAACTTTATAATCAAATTTATCCAGTAGACATCGAAGAATTTTGTTAACTTTTTAAAAATTTGAAAAATCTTTTCCTAAAGCATGCAATGAATTTACAATTTGAATGAATCTGGTATACATGTCTAAGATCGTTTCAAAAGGTTTCATGGAAAATAGTTCAAAATCATGCATTAACAAATTCAACTTGGATTGCTTGATTTCATTAGTGCCTTCGTATATGTTATGCATTTTATCCTAAACTTCCTTACCAGTAGTGCACGTGGATACTAACATAAAATCATCAGAATTTAAAGCACAGAAAAAGCAATTTAAAGACTTTGCATTCAATTGAGCATTGAGTTATTCTTCCCTATTCCATTGACTAAAAGAAATATCAATTTTAACTCCATTAATAATTTGTGACGGTGATGAATAACCAGTTAAAATCATATGCCACATGCGAAAATTAATTGATTGCAAGAAAATAGACATACGAGTTTTTCAAAAATCAAATGACATATTTTCTAATAAAGGAGGTCTGGTGATTGAATAACCTTCCGCAATAGTACGATTATCCATTGATCAAAATTCAAAAGCTTTTAAAAACTTATTTTATGAAAACTTGCTCTGATACCACTTGAAAGTTCGTTAGGGATGTTAAGCCCTATAGAACTGCCCAAGGCTAACAAAGAGAAAGTGAATTGGATAACTTTAAAACCAAAGAGAAAACTCAAACCAAAATTACTACAGAAATAAGTGCGGAAGAAAATAATGCGGAAGAAATAATAAGAAAAAAACACGCCGGATTTATAGTGGTTCGGTCAAACCTTAACCTACGTCCACTCCTTGGAGGCACCCTCCAAGTATTGCACTAATATCGTGACTCTCCTTTAGCCCCCACAGTTAGGCGGAGAAGCCCTTATAAAATCACTTCCACCTTCCCCGGTGCGGCTGAGTCGCCGGGTCCTTTGACACCAAAGAGATTTTCTTCTTTGGTGAACTTACCTCAAGATAAGCCTTAAATCCGATGGTACTAAGGTGTGAGTTGCCGGAGAAACCGTATGGAATCCCCTCCACACACCCTTGAGTTCCTCCCCCTCACAAGATCTTCTCCCTCTCAAACTTCATCCTTTTCTCACTCCCTTTCAAGCTCTCTCTTTAAGTTTTCCCCATAAGAATGAAGCTATAATGGCTGCCAAAGACACTTATAAAGTGTCTTCCCATAGCTTAAAAAGAAGCTCTCAAAACGAGCTCATTAATGCAAGTTGCCGCCATTATCGTCCAGAATGATAGGCATATCGTCCTGGCCGATTAGCTCAAATATGAGGAAAATCATCCTGAATATCGCTCTGAAATGAAGTTGGATGATGTCTAATCTTCTTGCACAATCTTGTGATCGGCCCGGACGAAATCCTCATTAATTGCTTTCCAAAACTGCCTGAGAAATTTTGGAAAATTATCTTGGATCGTCCTGGATGATATTTTATAGTCCAGGCTGATCCTCTGGACGATGTCCAAAAATAGGTTATTTCTTAATAGATCTGGCGGTAGATTCTTAATGAATTGAGCCGATCGTCCTAATCGATACAAAATCATCCTAGACGATGTGTTTTGCATAAAGACGACTGCTTTAATGAGGATGCCCTAATTAGGGTTTCTACTTTTGTTAGATCATCCAAGACGATATAAATATCGTCCCGGACGATGTTACCAAAAATAGAAATCTTTTAGAGCACAACAGAAAATCTTCTAAGTTACAAATCATCAAATGCCACACCAAATACAACAGACTCAAGAAAGGAAAAAGATTACAAATTGACACAGACCTAGTCTATCCAATCTTAAGCTGGTTCCAGATTGCAGTCTGATCGTGTGGACCTGAAACGTTAGCACATAAGGCAATCGTAGAGAAATAAAGAATGTTTGCTATCATCAAAATCATAAACCATAAATCCGCAATAATGTTATAGTCCTGGACGATCTACCTGGACGATTTCAAAAAATGAGTAATTCCTAAATAGATCTGGTGGCAGATTCTTTCTATTTTTAGTCTATCGTCCTGGCCGATACAAAATTGTCCAAGATGATATGTTTTGCATAATGACGGCTGCTTTAATGAGGATGCCCTAATTAGGGTTTTTGCTTTTGAATAGATCGTTCAGGCCGATATAAATATCGTCCCAGACGATGTTACAAAAAACAGTAAATTATAGGGAACAGTTAGAAAATCTTTCAAGTTACAAAGCATCTGGAGCAACACCAAATACAATAGACTCAAGAAAGAAAAAAGTCTACAAATTGACTCAGAGCTAGTCTACCAAATCTTGAGCTGGTTCCAAATTGCAGTCTGATCGTGTGGACCTAAAATATTAATAAATAAGGCCGTCGTAGAGAAATAGAAGTGTTTGCTATCATCAAGATCATAAATCATGAAAACAGATCCGCAACAATCTCTCCTTTTTTGATGATTGCAAACATTTTAATTTGAATTAAAAAAAAAACATTTTCTCCGAATCTCCCCCTCACTAGAATAAACCTTTTAAAAAATAGGGGAGATAAAAAATATTTTTGTTGTTTTTAATTTTTTGAAAGAAAATCAACAGTATAAAAATTCAATAATACGTTCTTCCCCTTTGACATTATCAAAAAGAGAAGGGCACAAACAATAAAAATACAATGATTAAAAAATGATTCCTGATCTAGTGAATAAAAAAATATTCTTAAAATGAGAAAGTTACCTCTTGGTTTTAATCAAAAACTTAGTAAGGAATGGATTGACAACGCATAATCCAGAAAAAGTAATAAATTCATAAATTATTAATCAAAGCTCAAGTTCTTTTAAAGGCTCAAAAAACTTTTTAATACAATATCCAAATCAAGGAATAAATAAGAAAAATAAACATTAATTTTTCAATACTCCTTTCATAAAACATATCTAATAGAAGATCAATGCACGAATTGCTGAATCAGGAACCAAGATTTTCAAGCACAAGTTTCGAACATATCAAGGATTTTCTTAGGTTTTTAATAGTATAAGAAAAAATACGCATACTTTTTTTATGGGCTCATTTTATGCCCTTTATCACTTGAATGGCTCTTTGAGCATCTTTTGATTTTTAATAAACTTTGTGTATTTTTTTTTTCAATTTGGTATCATTGCGCATCTTTTAGTTAGGCATCATTGGCCATTTTTTTTTTATTTTCAAAAAATATGCTTTCTTTCTTATATTTTCAAAACTAAAGTAATCCCAAATTATTGACAAAACAAACAACTTGATTAAAAAAATTTTAAGGTGGATTCAACAATCTTGCAAAAGATTCCTATACGGTAGAAAAAATATAGGGAGATGAAAAAAAAGTCAGTTTCAAAATCCAATTTAAAATATGATTAAGATTTTGAATTAAAAGTAAAATAACCTCTTTAAGAAAAGAGAAAGAGAAATAGAATCATGAGTTCCCTTCCTCTGTCTTTTTTTAGAGAAATCAACCATAACTTTCATAAGAATTCAAGAAAAATACAGGAGGTAGACTTTTTATTTCTTTAGAAAAGTGATCGTGTGTGTTGATCAGAGAGAAACCCAAAAATAATTTAACGAAAAAAGAAAATAAAGAAAAAGATAAAATAAAAGAAAATTACAAAAATAAAAGATCAAACAAAACATGCAAAAAAAATACAAACAAAGGTTTAAGCACCATCTTTCTCTTGGTTCAATACTTCAGAGACTAGGTCTGCCCAAGAAATTTTTTGCTTTTCATTATTTGACAAGTTTATAATTTGATTCGCTTTACCCTTTTCTTTCGCAGGAAGAATCATTAATTAGGGCACTGATTTTTCATATGTCCAGGCTTAATACATCGAAAGCAAATAATGTCAGAAGAAATATTAACATCCTTACCATTTTTATCTTTCTTCCATTTTTGTTGATGCTTATGCTTTGGTGAGCTTTTTAATTTGTCTATCAAGTCATTGCTTTCGTCACCAACTAAGCTATCATTTTCTGTATCTTTAGCTATTAGAACAATTATTTCA
Source organism: Dendrobium huoshanense (assembly GCA_016618105.1). Taxonomy (NCBI): domain Eukaryota; kingdom Viridiplantae; phylum Streptophyta; class Magnoliopsida; order Asparagales; family Orchidaceae; genus Dendrobium; species Dendrobium huoshanense. Next base: position 49,290,821 of record CM028359.1, read on the forward strand.
CCTGCATCCAAAAGTCTTTGACTCAAATTTTGCTCATAGGTAATAAGTGAGCCAATCAAATTTTCAATAGAATAATCATTCAAATTTTTTTATTCACAAATAGCAACAATTTTAGCATAAAACTTATCCAGTAGACAACGAAGAATTTGGTTAACTTTTTTAAAATTTGAAAATTCATTTCCTAAAGCATGCAATGATGTCACAATTTGAATAAATCTAGTATACATGTTTAAGATCGTCTCATAAGGTTTCATGAAAAATAGTTCAAAATCTTGCATTAACATATTCAACTTGGATTGCTTTATTTCACTAGTGCCTTCATATATGGTGTGTAGTTTATCCCAAACTTCTTTACCGGTAGTGCACGTGGATACTAACATAAAATCTTCAGAATTTAAAGCATAGAAAAAGTAATTTAATGATTTTGCATTCAATTGAGCATCAATTCATTCATCTCTATTCCATTGACTAAAAGGAATTTTAATTTTAATTCCATCTAAAATATATAACGATAATGAATAACCAGTTAAAATCATATGCCACATGCAAAAATCAATTGATTGCAAAAAATAGACATGCGAATTTTCTAAAAATCATGTCTTTGGTTATAAGGTTTTCATTCACAATAATGGGAAGTCTCACTTGGGCTAAATTGATCCTAAATCTGATGGAGTGTTTTTAGGATATTCTAGTGTTGGGAAGTCTTTTAGAGTGTTTAACAAGAGGATTTTGAGGGTGGAAGAGACTAGACATGTAGTATTTGATGAGTCTGATCTTAAAAGCCTGGAGTTGAATGATGATAATGTTGGAGAGATTACCACTGGAGTAAAAAATTTAGAGAAGGGAGTAGGTCACCAAAACGTTGAAGGAGTAGGAGATGTTACCCAAGGAGTAGAAAATATAGATCTGGAGGAAAGGGATGGACCTTCTCATACCTTGCCTAGAGATTGGAGATACTCTACAAATCATCCCAAGGATTTGATCTTAGGAGACCCTTCTGATGGAGTTAGGACTAGATATGGACTTAGGAAGGAGGTGATCCACTCTGTCTTTATCTCAATGATTAAACCCACCAACATAAACCAAGCCCTAACTAATGAGTTTTGGATTTTAGCCATGCAAGAGGAGTTGAATCAATTTGTTAGGAATGATGTTTGGGAGCTTGTAGAAAGACCTAAGGAACAAAGTGTAGTTGTAACAAAGTGAGTCTTTAAGAATAAGGTGAATGATTTTGGAGTGGTGGTTAGAAATAAAGCAAGATTAGTAGCTAAGGGGTATAATCAAATATAAGGGATAGACTTTGAGGAGACTTTTGTCCATGTAGCAAGATTGGAAGCCATTAGAGTGCTATTAGCCTTTGCTTGTTATAAAGATTTTAAGCTTTTTCAAATAGATGTCAAGAGTGCCTTTTTAAATGGGGAAATAAAAGAGGATGTGTTTGTAGAATAACCCCCAAGTTTTGAGAGTTCCCAATTTCCATATCATGTTTTTAAATTAAAAAAGGTTTTGTATGGTTTAAAGCAGGCACCAAGAGCATGGTATGAGAAACTTAGCTCATTATAACTAGAAAGGGAGTTTGTTAAGGGGAGCGTAGACACCACCCTTTTTTTTAGAAAAATTGGAGATGATTTGCTTATTGTTCAGATTTATGTGGATGATATACTCTTTGGATCTTCTAATAAAAAACTTTGTGATGAGTTTTCTAAAATAATGAGTAGAGAGTTTGAGATGAGTTTGATGGGAGAGTTGTCCTACGTTTTGGGGTTTAACATAAAACAATTGGATGATGGAACCTTTCTTAATCAAATAAAATACATAAAGGACCTTTTGAAGAAGTATGAGATGGATAAAGCTAAGCCAATTAATTCTCCCATGACTTCTAGTATTCCGTTGGATAAAGACCCAAGTGGTAAATATGTTGATCAAAAGAAGTATAGGGGCATGATTGGATCTTTGTTGTACTTAACTACAAGCCGACCTGATATAATGTTTAGTATTTGCCTTTGTGCTAGATTTCACGCTGACCCTAAGGAATCCCACCTGATTGTAGTTAAGAGAATTTTTAGATACCTTTTGGGGACCCAAAGCTTAGGGATTTGGTATCCTAGACACATCAATTCTTTTGAGATTATTGGATTTTCTGACTCTAATTTTGCAGGATGCAAGGCATATAGAAAAAGCACTTTAGAAACTTCTCAATTCATAGGAAAATCTTTGGTCTCATGGTTTAATAGAAAATAAAACTCTGTTGCACTTTTCACTGCTAAAGCTGAGTGCATTCCTTTTGGAAGTTGTGTGACCCAAGTCCTTTGGTTAAAATAACAGGTATTAGAATTAGAATTACCTGTATGCACCATCTCAATCTTTTATGACAACACTAGTGCCATATGCATCTCTAATAATTCTATCCAACATTCAAGGACTAAGCACATTGACATTAGGCATCACTTTATTAGAGATCATGTGACTAAGAGAGACATTGATTTACACCATGTGACAACAAAAATCAACTAGCTGACATCTTTACTAAACCACTGGTTAAGGATCAGATTGAGTGTGATTGACATAAATGCATGAACTTGATCTTTTACTTGCTTTCTTTTGATTTTGTTCTTTTTATTTCTTTTATTTGTTTTTCTTTTTGCTCTTTATTTTCTTTTCTTCTTTTTGCCTTACTTTTAATTTTTTTTGTTTGGTTTATTTTAATTCATTTTTTTCTTAAATTTGGTTTTCAAAATCATCGCTGAAATGATATCATATGATGTGTCCTTGCTTTTGAAAATTTATAGTTAATGTGTTACATCTCTTAATCTATTAGATGATAAAAATATACCATTGATTGTCTCTTTCTCTAACCTATTTTAGTGGCATAATTTTTTTTTAATCAAAAATTTATTTCAAATTAATGATTGTGTATGAAATTAAGATCTTTTATAACTTTACTAAAGCAAATCTATCTTGTATTTATAATAATTAAAGTATTTTTGTCACATCAAGATTCCTCGTTACTCCTGTCATTGGTTATTGATTATGTTTTGTTGATAGTTCTTCTCTATGTTAGAAAGATAGCTCCTATTCTCTAATATCTAGAAGATATACTCACAACAAAGAATCCTTTTTAAGAGATTGTAAAAGAGAATGGAGCTTGCAAAAAAAAAAAAAAAAAAGCCAATGATGCCAACAAAAGATGCACAATGATACCAAATTGAAAAAAAATACACAAAGTGTATCAAAAATCAAAAGATGCGTAAAACACCAATCAATTAACAAGCGGCATAAAATGAGCCCACCAAAAGCAAGCTCTCATCTCCTTTCAAATCTTTTAAAACTTAAAAGATTTTATGTATCAAAGGCTTGATTTTGAGTGTTTTAAGATTGTGACAAATTTACTTTGGTACATTAATCTATAAGATATTTTTTCTGAAACCAATGTTAAGATAATTGCTATTTACATGTTTTACATTTTTGTAACTTATATAGTTTTGATGATTCTAAATATTATTGTTCAGATGTGTATTTATCTCCTAACAATTTTAGAAGATTTGTATTTGCTCTTGTGTGTACTAACATTTCAGGTGAATCAAACTCTCAAACACGAAGTATTCAAATCAAATTCAGCAAGAAATACTTTTAGTTTTTGAAGCTTAAAATTATCATTTTAATTGAGAGGGAGTGATTGTAATTGAGTGAATAAAAACATACACACACACATATAAGGAGATCATATAAAATTTATACTGATCGTACGGGACGATTAGACAGTTATCCCCTATTAAGATCACATGGAAGAATAGGAACTGACTAGAAAAATTTTCTAAAGTCCTATTCATCCGGGACGAAATTAATTATCGTCCGGGATGATTTTCTCTCCGTAAGAATTTTGTCCAGACGAAAATAATTATCGTCAGGGATTATTTGGTCTCTGTAAGAATTTCGTCCATACGAAATTAATTATCATTAGGGACGATTTGGTCTCTGTAAGATTTTCATCCTGACTAACATATTTTCGTCCAGACGATATAACTGACTTAGGATGGTTTTTTATATTCATTCTGCAGTTTTTGGAACCAACCTTGTTATAACCGTTCGTACCGGACGAACTTGGTTTGTACGGGATGATCAGCTTGTATGAAAATATTTCGTACACATATACAAACAGGTTCGTTTCAAGGCTTTTAAGTAATATCGTCCAGGACGATCCACGATCATACGGGACGATCCACTACGTACAGAATTGAAAACTTGTAGTTTTTGGGCAGTTTTTATTATCTTTTGTATAAATAGTCCAAATTAGACTGCCACCCAATCTTTTTGCCATTTTGATCTTCGTGCCTATTAAGAGAAAAGTCAAGGAGAGAGTGTGAGAGAGCATTCAAAGGAGGATTCCTACCATTGGAGCGTGAAGGCTTCACTTGGTGTTTAAAGGTAAGAATCTCTACTTGTGAATTTGGATTACTTCACTCTTTTCTTTCTTCCATCTAGATTTCTTGTGAGAAGATCTGTCAAGGAGATCTGGTTCACTGTCGACACTTGGAGAGTGTGAACAGCCGAAGGGTTCTCTGCCGACACTTGGAGAGTGTGAACAGCCGAAGGGTTCTCTGCCCATATTAGGAGAGTATAAAAGGACAGACAATTCTCTGCCAACACTGTAGATTGTGTAAAAGGACGACGGTTCTCTACCGCATTGGGTAGTGGTGAAAAGAGTGCTTGTAAAGGCTTCTCCGCCTTGTTGTGGGTGCAAAAGGAGAGACACTATTGGTATTAGTGCAATACTCAGAGGGTGCCTCTGGGGAGTGGATGTAGGTCTAGTTTAGACCGAACCACTATAATTCTTGTGTATTTTATTTTACTGTTTTTATTTTCTGCATTTTACTTTTGTTTAAAAAACTCTGTGGTTGAAAAATTTTTCTATAAAAATTTCATTAAAAAATTTCATTTCGGTTCAACAAAACTTCAAAGAGGGTTAAGTTTTAAAAATACCAATTCATCCCCCCCTCTTGGTAGCCTTGGGACATTAACTTAGGTCTAACAACCTATTCACTAGACTCAACAAGTGGTATCAGAGCTTTGTTTTAAGATTATAAGTTTAAAACTACTTTTCGATTGACGTAGATGGCTACATTCGGAAACCGAAATACACCTGAGGGTTACTCTATTACTAGACCTCCACTGTTTGACAATATATCTTTTGATTTTTAAAAAACACGCATGTCTACTTTCTTACAGTCACTTGATTATCGTATGTGGATTCTAGTCTAGGAAGGTTATATAAAACCAACTAGATTAATTGATGGAGTTAGAGTAGAAATACTTTTTGCAGATTGGACTATAGAAGAATGTGACTTAGCTCAACTAAATGCCAAATATTTAAATAGCTTCTTTTGTGCTTTAAAATCTGAAGACTACATGCGGGTTTCCACTTGCAAAAGTGGAAAGGACATATGTGATAGACTTTGTATAACTTATGAAGGGACTAATGAGGTTAATCAATTAAGACTCAATATTTTGTTACATGACTATGAGTTGTTTCGCATGAAACCAAATGAATCTATTTCTGACATGTACACAAGATTCACACAAATTGTCACTTCTTTATATACACTTGCTAGAGAATTAACTAATGCTGAAATGGTTAATAAGATTCTTCGTTTTTTATCTACTACTTATGATGCTAAAATTACTACAATTACAGAGTCTAAAGATCTAAACATTTATTCTATTGACAATCTTCTTGGTTCACTCATTGCTTATGAGCAATGAGTAAGTCAAAGAAAGATTGATGCAGGTGAACCACGAAAGGAGAAGAATATTGCACTAAAAGTGGAAGAGTCAGAGAGTGAACACTCACAACCTGAGGATGAAGACGATATTGCATTAATGACTAGACAATTTAGAAGCTTTTTAAAGAGGAAGCAGAAGAGACGCCAGCAATGGAATAGAGGTAAGTTTAACAAAAATGACAAGGTTTCTAATGAAGTGATTTATTATGAATGCAGAAAACTAGGTCATATCAAGACTGATTGCCCAAAACTCAAAGCCACTCCTAGCAAAGAGAAGGTAGAGGAGAAACCAATTGTAAAGAAGGGCAAGAAGAAGTTTCAAAGAGCTTTCTGGATGGACTCAGCTTCAGACTCATCTGAGACTGAAAAAGAAGAAGAAGTCACCAATCTTTGCTTGATGGTAGATAATGTTGATCAATCAAATCAAGAAGAGGTATGTGACTTAACCTATGATGAATTGTTTGAAATTTCTGAACACATGCATGATGCATATAGGAAAATGAAAAAGATGCATGCTAGTGTAAGTTTAGAACTGGAAGAGCTTAAGAAGGAACATGAAATCCTTAGGAAAGATCATGCATTAATAGATGACAACCACATAAAACTACTTGACAAATATGATGACTTGAATAAGAATTTTGAGAATTTAAAATCATCCTATGCTGATCTTGAAAGAAATTTTAAAATATTTAAGAATGAATCTGAGAGCAAAACATATCGAATCAATTATACAAATCAAATCTTGAAAGATATGAATTCATTTTATAAATTAACAATAAGAGCTCTTGAAGATAATAGGATACCCCCCAAACTTGAAGATTTTATAAATCATAAATATATGAAATCCCTTAAAAGATAAACAAATGAAAGAAAACTTAGGAATACTTTTCCTAATGTTAAATGTAATAATTATGGATTTTTGGGACATATAGCTCACACATGTACTTTGAAGATGAAATCTAATTTGGTGTGGAGACCTAAGATGCATAAACCTAGACATATCATACATACATCTAATTATAAATTGCTAAAAGGTGAACCCAAACTTGTTTGGGTTCCCAGGTCTAACATTTGATATTTTTGGAGGGTTGCTCTCTCACAAAACCTCGTGAGAGTATATGGTACCTGGATAGCGGATGTTCAAAGCATATGACTGGAGATACTGCTCAATTCATAATGCTAGAAGCCAGGAGTGGAGGCAAGATTACACTTGGAGATAATACTATAAAGAAAGTGGTTGTATCATGTATGATTGGAAATTTGAAAATCTTTTTTATAGACAATGTGTTATTGGTTGAAGACTTAAAACATAATTTGTTAAGTATAAGTCAGCTATGTGATAAGGGCTATAATATAAAATTTTTACCTACTAGCTGTATATTAGGCCTAAATGGGAAAAATATTTTAAATGAAAAAAGAGTAAACAATGTTTACATGCTAGATTTAAATTGTATTCAATCTCCTATTGCTTTTTGTTTGAAAACTATTTCTGATGAATCATGCCTTTGGCATAGGAGACTTTGTCATTCTAGTATGAAAAACCTTAGGAGTATTACCCAAAAGAACTTAGTGAGAGGTATATCAAAACTAGACTTTATTAAGGATCACCTTTGTGATGCATGTCAATTAGGAAAATAAGTGAAGTCCTCTTTTAAGTCCAATAAGGATCTTAGGACTAGTAAACCATTGTAAATTCTTCACATGGATCTTTTTGGACCAGTAAGAACTGTAAGTCTATGAGGGAAGGTATACGGATTTGTTATAGTGGATGATTATTCAAGATTCACTTGGGTTAGATATCTATTTCATAAGAGTGAATCATTTGAGAAATTCAGAAATTTTTCGACTTGGATTCAAAGAAAATTAGGGTGTGAAATAATTTCTATACAAAGTGATCATGGAGGAGAATTTGAAAATGAAAGATTTGAAAATTTCTGTAAAGAAAAAGGGATTGATCACAATTTTTTTGCACCTAAAACCCCTCAATAAAATAGGGAAGTCGAAAGGAAAAACAGAACATTAATAGAAGCTGCCCGAGCAATATTGGCAGAATACTCACTTTCTAAATATTTCTGGGCTGAGGCGGTTAGCACTGCATGTTATGTTCTGAATAGGGTAAATGTGAGATCGAATTTAAATAAAACACCCCATGAATTGCTAAAAGGTAGAACACCTAATTTGTCTCATTTGCATGTTTTTGGTTGCAAGGTGTTCATTCATAATAATGAAAAATTTGCCTTAGGAAAATTTGATCTAAAATGAGATGAAGGAATTTTTGTTGGATATTCAAGTGTTGGAAAATCTTATAGGGTATTCAACAAAAGAACTTTGGTCATTGAAGAAACCACACATGTTGTATTTGATGAATCTAGAAATTTGGAAGAGCCAAATGTTGTTGAAGATGAGATTGAGGAAAACTCCCAAAAGATTGATAAAATAAATTTGGAAGAAAATATGGAAGAGAATTTGAAAACAGAAAACCCTTTGCCTAGAGATTTGAGATTTTCTAAAAATCACCCAAGGGAATTGATTATAGGTGAACCTAGGGAGGGTGTTAGAACTAGGCGTAGATTAAACAAGGAAGTCAATCATTCAGCCTTTATTTCAACTATAAAACCCACTAATATTGATCAAGCACTTTCTGATGAATTTTGGATATTGGACATGCAAGAAGAGTTGAATTAATTTGTAAGAAATAAAGTTTGGGAATTAACTTCAAGGCCAAAAGATCAAAGTATTGTTGGAACCAAGTGGGTGTTCAAAAATAAAATGAATGACTCAGGAGTAGTCATTAGAAATAAGGCTAGATTAGTTGCTAAGGGGTATAATCAAATTGAAGGAATTGATTTTGAGGAGACTTTTGCCCCTGTAGCTAGACTTGAAGCAATTAGAATTTTACTAGCCTTTGCTTGTTTTAAAGGATTTAAACTGTTTCAAATGGATGTCGAAAGTGCCTTTTTAAATGGGGTAATTGAAGAAGATGTTATTGTAGAATAACCTCCTGGTTTTGAAAATTTTAAATACCCAAATCATGTTTTCAAGTTAAAAAAGGCATTATATAGATTGAAACAGGCACCTAGGGCTTGGTATGAGAGGTTGAGCACCTTCCTACTTGAAAGATCTTTTGAAAAAGAAAGTGTGGATACAACTCTCTTTTTAAAGAAATTTGGAAATGATGTACTCATTGTTCAAATTTATGTGGATGATATCATTTTTGGATCTTCAAATAAAAATCTTTGTGATGATTTTTCTAAAATAATGAGTAGTGAATTTGAAATGAGTCTAATGGAAAATTTAAATTACTTTCTAGGTTTTAGCATTAAGCAACTTGAGGAAGGTACATTTCTTAGTCAAACTAAATATGTTAAGGACATCCTCAATAGGCACTATTCCAATTTATTGTGATAATACTAGTGCTATTTGCATTTCCAAAAATCTTATTCAACATTCTAGAACCAAACACATTGACATAAGACATCATTTCATAAGGGATCATGTATCCAAGGGAGAAATTGAACTTACTCATGTTTCAACTGAAAATCAACTTGCAGACATTTTTACAAAACCTTTAGCCTTTGATACTTTCAGTACATTAAGAACAAGGCTTGGTGTAATTGATTTGAATACTTAAATAAAAATGTTTTTGCAACATTGATGATTCTATTTTTGTAGTTTATGTTTTTTATGATTTTGTTTTTGTATTTTTTGTTTGTTTTTGAGTGATTTTGTATTTAAAGTCTGTACATTTGTCTTTGTTTATTATGTTTTGTATGTTCATTTAGTTTCTTTGATGAAAATACAAAAATTCAAAAATTTGTGTTAATCATCCGGGATGAAATATTTTCGTACGGGACGATGTGTGTAAAATGTCAATCTGCGTGATTTTAAACCGTCTTGAGAGCAGTTTTTAATATAGTTCGTCTGTACGATCTGCACGATCGTCCGGACGAAATTTTTTTTTTCTCTCTCAAACGTCGGGACGATTGATTGGAGTAGTTGAAAGGATAAGACTGTTTTTATTATGGACTTCGTCTGTACAAACATGAACTTCGTCTGGACGAAAACATGGTGGTTCAATGTAGGGGACGATTTTCAACTGCCATTAAAATGAGTTAACTTTTGATCTTCTATAGGAATAATAATCGTCTGTACGATTGGTCAAGTCAAAAAGTCTGTACGAAAAGATGTATCGTAAGTTGTGTGTTGATTACAAAAAGCCACTACATTTTGGACGAATTTGATCGTCTGTACGAAACTTTTTCGTCCAGACAAACGATAATTTTCGTCCAGGACGAACAGTTTTCGTCCAGGGCGAGCGTATCGTTTTCTTTAAATGAGATGTCTTTCTAACTCAACAATCACATTTCCAAACATCTCTTTCAATCCCTTTCAATTTCTAGATCAACAATGGCCTCCTCTAGCAAGCGATAAAAGGTTTTAGCAAACAAAACCCATAGGAATTCTTCCGAGAACTTTCTTTCAAAAGCAAATGAGGAATCCTTTCCTCGATTTGCCTCTACAAAAATCACTCAATCTCGCATTCTGATCGAGAGTGAGATAAATTTCAAGGTAATGCATCTTTTCGCTTCCACTTAGTTTGAATTTATCCTAACTCTCATCCACCTCTACAACAAACAGACCTTTCTTTACTTCCTAGCAAATATGAGTTTCAATTCCGACCACTCTTCTGTCAGTTCTTTTGTTTTTAAACAAAAGTTTGAAATCACAAAGCATGACTTAGGTGCTTTTCTCAACTTAAGAACTGAAAGTTTTAGAGCCCACACCCTTATGAACGATAACACCTTCAAGTGATTTCAAATCAATAGCGTGATTAAAGGAAATAGCCTAGATTATCATATTGCTAGAGTTTCTAGAATGACCAAAAATGCTCGAATCATCCAGCACATTCTTATATCTTCTATTATTTCAAAAGCTGGTGATAGAATCAACATTACTCCACTCCTTTCTATTATGACATTTTTTATTATGAAAAATAGCCTATTGATGAAGCCCAACATATCTTAGACTATCTTTATGGGCTTTCCGAAATTGGGCATGCTGATCAAAAAAGAAAAAAGAATATTTCATTAGGTCACTTAGTTACCTTTATTTTGGAAAAGAAATACAATCTAGTGCATCCTGATGAAGAGAATGAAGAGCCGGTCTACTACAACGATGCTTCTTTTAGAGCAATCTTCAAGGAGGACAAAGAGAAATCACATGCCAGTACTTCTGAAGAAGAAGAAGAATGAACACAAACATCTGCACCTCAACCAAATTATCAGAATTTTATTGAGAAATTTGATAGACTTGAGACTCATTTTGATCAACGATTTGATCAAATTGATGCTCAACTTCAGCAGCAGCAACAGGAGATTGGTAATATAAGAAATGAAGTTCATGAAATTAATACCAATGTTATGTTGATGAGTTCCTACTTCAACTTGTTTGGTGGTGTTCCTCCTCCTCCTCCAGAAGAATAGAAATTTGGGTGTTGATTTTCTAGATGTTTCATGTATCAATTTTTTCTTTAGTTGTGTTTGTTTAAAAGTTCAGTGTATTTTTCCTTTTGTATTAGTATTGATATTATGAATTGATATTGTAATCTTTTCATTAATATCAATATTTGTTGTGTTTGCTTTATATTTGAATTGTTTTTGAAATGCATTTAGTCTTTATGAATTTCATTAGTCTTTTTAATCTTAATTGTGCTTAAATTAGATTATAATTTGAGATTAATTTCATTAGAAAATCTAGTCTTTATAAATTTAAAATTTGTTTATAACTTGTTATAATTAGAATTTTTAATTTCATGTCTATTCATTTAGACTACATTAAATTTAATATTATTACTACAATTTAGATATTTTCTTATTTTGTATTTATTTGTTCAAGTGATATTTATGCACTTAAAAAAATTTGAAATTTTAGATTATTGATCTTGGAAAGAATTGGTATCAATTACTCTTGAAAATTGTACAAAAAGTACAAAAATCAAAAGGAATGCACAAAGGTTCGCAAATGTGAAAAAGAGGCACAAAATAAGCCCAATGTAAAAATTGAAAAAGATGCACAAAAATGTGCCAAATACTTGAAAAAGATGCGCAAAGCACCATATGTGGTAATTCTCTTCTTTCCAAATTCTTTCAATCTCTTAATTCAAATTGATCTTATGCTCATTTATATTTCTATTGAACTTTGAAATATATAATTTTTATTCATCTCTCTTGTAATGATTTTCTTTATCTCAAATGTCTAAATTAAATCATGTCTTTGATAAATTCTTCTTACTTACAATGTTATATCACTTCTTAAATTCTATGAATTTCTATGATTTACCTAATATTATTAGTTTTAATTTGCATACCTTATGACAATTACTTCTTAGATTAAATTTTCAAATAGATTTCATATAATTACTTATATTTCTTGTCTATTTCTTCTTCACTTTTTGTCGTTGTCAAAATAGGGGAGAAATTATTATGTTTGTATGTTTTTGTATGTTTGTATTTCGGTTTTGTGTCATTTGGCTTGTGCTATTAGTATTGTTTTGTATTTTTTATTTTTTGTTTGTTTGTTTATTTTAAAAATTTTGAAAAATAAAAATTGTGTTCTTTAGTTCAAAACGCCTCCTTATTTTCATGTATTCATCATTTCAGGGGGAGTTTATGAGATTTTTTAAAATTGAAATCATACAAATAATATTTGTTTTACCATCATCAAAAAGGGGGAGATTGTTAAGATAGTTGCTATTTGCATGTTTTACATTTTTGCAACTTGTATAGTTTTAATGATTCCAAATATTATTGTTCAGATGTGTATTTATCTCCTAACAATTTTAGAAGATTTGTATTTGCTCTTGTGTGTACTAACATTTCAGGTGAATCAAACTCTCAAACACGAAGTCTTCAAATCAAATTCAGCAATAAATACTTTTAGTTTTTGAAGCTTAAAATTATCATTTTAATTGAGAGGGAGTGATTGTAATTGAGTGAATAAAAACATACACACACACACACACATATAAGGAGATCATATAAAATTTATACTGATCGTACGGGACGATCAGACAGTTATCTCCTATTAAGATCACATGGAATGAATAGGAACTGACTAGAAAAATTTTTTAAGTCCTATTCATCCGGGACGAAATTAATTATCGCCTGGGACGATTTTCTCTCTGTAAGAATTTCGTCCAGACAAAAATAATTATCGTCAGGGACGATTTGGTCTCTGTAAGAATTTCGTCCAGACAAAATTAATTAACGTCAGGGACGATTTGGTCTCTGTAAGATTTTCGTCCTGACGAACATATTTTTGTCCAGACGATATAACCGACTTAGGACAGTTTTTTTATATTCATTATGCAGTTTTTGGAACCAACCTTGTTATAACCGTTCGTACCGGACGAACTCGGTTTATAAGGGACGATCAGCTTGTACGAAAACATTTCGTACACATATACAAACAGGTTTGTTTCAAGGCTTTAAAGTAATATCGTCCAGGACGATCCACGATCGTACGAGACGATCCATTGCGTACAGAATTGAAAACTTGTAGTTTTTGGACGGTTTTTCTTGTCTTTTGTATAAATAGTCCAAATTAGACTGCCACCCAATCTTTTTGCCATTTTGATCTTCGTGCCTATTGAGAGAAAAGTCAAGGAGAGAGTGTGAGAGAGCATTCAAAGGAGGATTCCTACCACTGGAGCGTGAAGGCTTCACTTGGTGTTTAAAGGTAAGAATCTCTACTTGTGAATTTGGATTACTTCCCTCTTTTCTTTCTTCCTTATAGATTTCTTGTGAGAAGATCTGTCAAGGAGATCCGGTTCGCTGCCACACTTGGAGAGTATGGACAGCCGAAGGGTTTGCTACCGACACTTAAAGAGTGTGAACAGCCGAAGGGTTCTGTGTCTACACTAGGAGAGTGTAAAAGGACGGACGGTTCTATGCCAACACTATGGATTGTATAAAAAAACGATGGTTCTAAAGAGTGCTTATAAAGGCTTCTCCACCTTGCTGTGGGTGCAAAAAGAGAGACACTATTAGTATTAGGGCAATACTCAGAGGGTGCCTCTGGGGAGTGGATGTAGGTCTGGTTTAGACCGAACCACTATAAATCTTGTGTCTTTTATTTTACTATTTTTATTTTCTGCATTTTACTTTTGTTTAAAAAACTATGTGATTGAAAAACTTTTCTATAAAAATTTCATTAAAAAATTTCATTTTGGTTCAACAAAACTTCAAAGAGGGTTAAGTTTTAAAAATACCAATTCACCCCCCCCCCCTCTTGGTAGCCTTGGGACATTAACTTAGGTCTAACAACCTATTCACTAGACTCAACAACCAAGTGATGAATGGATCATTCTTCTCATATTCAATTGAATTTTTGAGTTAGGTCATTGATTTCAAAAGATAATTTTACCCTAAAAGAAAGTCAGAGATAAGGGTAGCCATGATCGAATATTCTACCGTATGTTTGGATTTTTGATGTTGATTAACTCATTAACTTACAAATTTTTAAAAATCAATCAAATGGAATACTACATCTTGTTCATGCCTTGGTAAAAAAAAAAAATGTTTCTTAGTTTCCCCCTCCTTTTTGAGATGTCAAAAGGGGGAGATGGGTCTTTTGTATGCTTGCACTTTCGATTCCATGTTTTTACCCTACTATTTTTTAAATAATTGTCGAAGTATTTGCCATCATAAAAAAGGGGGAGATTGTTGCAAATTCAGTTTCATGGATTATGTTTTGTTGATTAGGAAACACTCTTGCTTCTCTTCGACTGCCTGTTACTACTGACATTTTAGGAATCAAAGATCAGACGAAAATCAAGGCCTGCTCAAGATTGGGTAGATTAGGGTTGAGTCAATATGTAATTTTTTTTCCTTTATATTAAGTTAATGTGTCATACTTTAAAACTATGGGAGAGAGTTATGGAGCATAGGTTGCGGCGTGATACTAATGTTTCTCAAAATCAATTTGGATTCATGCCGGGTAGGTCGACTCTGGAAGCCATACATTTATTAAAAGGTTTGATGGAGAAATATAGAGAAAATAAGGAGGATCTACATATGATATTTATTGATTTAGAAAAAGCATATGATAAAGTTCCAAGAGAAGTGCTATGGAAAGTTCTTGAAAAGAAAGGAGTCAATAATGCTTATATTCAAATCATTAAAGATATGTATGCAGGTGCTATTACTTGTGTTCAAACACAAGGTGGATTGACCAAGTATTCCCCTATTTCGGTTGGGTTACATCAAGGATCAGCCTTAAGCCCATATCTTTTTGCTTTAGTCATGGATGTTCTCACTAGACATTTGCAAGAGGATGTACCTTGGTGTATGCTTTTTGTTGATGATATTCTTCTTGTTGATAAGACTAGAGAGGGAGTTGAAGGTAAACTTGAATTATGGAGGTCAACCTTAGAGTCTAAAGGTTTTCACTTGAGTAGATCTAAAACGGAATATATGGAGTGTAATTTTAGTAGTAATAGACATAGTGAGGGGATTGTGACTTTGGGCGATCAAGTCATTAATAAGAGTACACATTTTAGATATCTTGGATCTATTGTTCAGAAAGATGGTGAAGTTGATGGGGATATTATCAGCAGAATTCAAGTTGGATGGTTGAAGTGGAGGAATGCATTGGGCTTGTTATGTGATAGAAATGTACCCTCAAACTTAAGGGAAAATTCTATAAGATGGTAGTGAGGCCTGCAATGCTTTATGGTTCCGAATGTTGGCCTTTAAAAGAGAAGCATAATACTAAGTTAAGTGTGGCAGAGATGAGGATGCTCAGGTGGATGAATGGCTTTACCCTTAGAGATAGGATACAAAATGAGCATATACGTGAAAAGGTTGGAGTAGCTCCAGTAGAAGATAAGATTAGAGAAAGTCGCCTTAGATGGTTTGGTCACATAAAACAGCGGCCTTGCGATGACCCGGTTAGGAGAGTAGAGGTATTAGATTTGACTTATGTTAAGAAAGGTAGGGGTAGACCTAAAAAGACTTGGTTAGAAAATATTAGGAATGACCTTTCTTTATTAGATTTAAATGAGAATTTGACTTTTAATAGGACACAATGGAGAAAAAGGATTCATGTAGCTG